>JBBPBX010022757.1:9246-41127 GCA_038048925.1 Garcialebias charrua
GCTCATAGAGCGGAACCACATATTATTTGGATTTTTTTGGCCATGAAACAGCACCACAGACTTGATGGCGGCAGTGGAAAAGAACACTGTGGTCTATTGGGTAACAAACAAGACTATTATCTGGCTTCTGCACATGTCCTTGAAAAGAAGGCTGTCGGGAGCCATTCTCCTGGGAGTGTGGAGCTGAAGAGACCTGCTGCCCTCACCCCCCCTCCCCCCCCCAGAGATTTCTGTGCAGCCTCAGATAACGCCCAGCTGCACATCTGCTGAACTTGTGTTTGTCTGAAGTTACTGACAGACTCTATCTCCTTGCCTGCCGTCTCTCAATTTGTTATTGTAACTAAATGTGCTTTTTGATATGGTTTTTACTGGATCACGCGGTGTCTTGAAGACAAAACGTGATTCATCTTTTTTTAATATCAACGCTGTAAAACCCCGTGTCTTTGCCTGTTTTCCTGACTTTGACCTTCATCTGGGGACAGATGAGAGCGGCCGCGCTATAAGCATATCATGTGTTGATAAACATGTCATGTGTTTTGTTGAGCTGCAGCTTTTTGCACTCATTCTCTCTCCTGGATGACTGTAACTACATATTTACGCTGTATCGGTGAAAATTGATGCAATGTTAATAAACCTATCTTGTATCTTGTATCTCTTGTATATATATATACTCAGTTTTTGCAGAAAAAATAAAGAAATTAGGATCACAACAAATCAATCAAAAAAGGTACTTTCAAAACGACATGTCAATTTTCAATACTTGTTTGGGAATCCTTTTGCCTTAATCACTCCCTCAATGCGACGTGGCATTGAGGCAATCAGCCTGTGGCATTTAATGGGAGTTATGGAAGCCCAGATTTCCGCGATGCTCGCTGTCAGCTCTTCTTTGTCGTTGCGTCTGGTGCCCCTCATTTTCCTCTTGAGTATACCCCATAGATTCTCAGTGGGTTTTAGCTCAGGCGAGTTGGCTGGCATGTCAAGCACTGCGGCATGGGCATCCAACCAGGCTTTGGTGCTTCTTGCGGGATGAGCAGAGACCACTGCACTAAAACCATAGATATACGGTAAGATCTGATGTAGTATATCTCCGTATCCTTTACATATACTTATACTTATATTTCCGGATATTCCCGGAAATGGACCGCAATGATCCTTAAAAAATCCCAAGATCCCAAAATCCGGATACTTATCTTTGGCAGGCCCTTGACAAATAACAGCCACATTTATTTTGGATCTGCCAAAGATAAGTACCGTATTCGTCGGTTTATAATACGCTCCGGTGTATAATACGCTTTGTCATATTTTTGGAAATAAATCAGAAAAACCCTTAGATAATACGCTTCGGTGTATAATACGCGCTGCCGTGACAGTCTTTTTTATGGCCACTAGATGGCGCCAAACCCATTGAAACTAGTGATACAACCGTGACCTCAGAAACACTTCTCTGATCGCTCTCAGTAATGAACTTTTTGGGAGTTATTCCTGAAGGGACAGTAATACTTTTATTACTTTTAATTTGAATCAAACATTACAAATTGTCAGAAAGATAAAGTGTTAGTTTCAGATGTCAGCATTTTATGATAAAAACTGATCTTAACACTACACACAACACTGTTAACCTGTTGGTTTGGTTAAAACAACGTCATTAAAGCATCACATATGGGACCTATGTTAATGATAATAGCAAAAACAGATATTATTCATCTGATTATTAATTAGGACAAAAACAAAAGTCTCTTCTGAGGAGATTGTCCTGAGCTCAAACTAAAATGAGATAAACAGTGTCACTGAATCTTCACTGCAGGTTTGAGAAGAGAAATCCTTCATGAATAACATTTTGGAATAACATTTGCTATTCAGCATGAATTTAAACAGTTTGAATAAACAGACTACAGGGTGCATTAGCGCCCATAGCGGCCGAAACTGGTACTGCACCATTTTTGGCCAAAATGAAAAACGGCGAATCAGAGCTAAAAATGGGTCTAAAAATATGGGAAAAAATCCATAGATAATACGCTTCGGTGTATAATACGCAGGATATTCAAATGAGCAATAAAAGTGCGTATTATACACCGGAGAATACGGTATCCAGATTTTGGGATTTTTTAGGGATCATTGCGGGCCATTTCCGGGAATATCCGAACACAGATCCTTCCGTATATCTATGGTTTTAGTGCAATGCAGGTCCTGCTGGAAGATGAAATCGGCATCTCCATACAGATCCTCAACAGAAGAAATTGTGAAGTACTCTAAAACTTTCTGGTAGACTGTTGCGATGACCTTGGATTTAAGAAAGCAGAGTTTACCAACACCTGCACCAGACATTGCACCCCAAATCATGACTAACTGTGGATATTTCACAGTGGACCTCAAGCAATATGGGTTCTGTTCCTCACCCTTCTTCCCCCAAACCCTTGGATTTTGCTTTCTGAATGAAAGGCACACTTTACTATCATCGGAAAAGAGGACAGAGGAACCCAACAATTGTAGCCCATCTCCTGGATGCGTCTGAATGTGGTGGTTTTTGAAGCTGTGACTCCCGCCTCATTCCACTCTTCCTGGATCTCTGCCAGATTCTGGAATCTTTGTATGATAATCCACTGAAGCCCACGGTCATCTCTTTTGCTGGTGCATCTTCTCCTGCCACATTTTGCCCTTCCACAAGACTTTCCATACATATGCTTGGACACATTACTCTCTGAACAGCCAATCTCCTTAGCTATGAACTTTTGTGACTTACCCATCCTATGGAGGGTATCAATGATGGTCTTCTGGCCAGTTATGTCTGCAGTCTTCCCCATATTGTACTGAGACAACTGAACCAAACTGAAGCAATTTAATGACACCTGGGAAACCTGTGCAGGTGCTTTAAGTTTAGTAGATGATAATTGTGTTACACTCAGTTCAAAACATTCATGCCCTGCAAAATTTGGGCTGATTTCTCCACAGTATTCTAATTTTTTGAAATCCTGTTTTTGTGGGGTTCATGAGCTGGAAGCCCAAATTATGTAAAAATAAACAAATAAATACTTGAAAGTTTAAATTGTGGGCGCTGAATCTATCACCTATTAAATATTAACATTTTGAATGGAATTATGGAAGGTAAACAACTTTTCCATGATATTCAAATTTTTTGGAAAAGGTCTGGATAGCTTAACAATCCCTGGTCTCTACTGAGTCACATGATATAGGCCACCCCCATTTCTGCCTAATTTTACTTTGTCACATTGTGAAGTTTGCAAAAACAACTTCTGACTCTTTCGCAAAAGTTTGAAGTTCAATCACCATTAAACTTACCATTCTAAATCTAGATACAGTAATGTTTGCACTCATACACAAATGATTTGGCTTTGTGATGTTTTATGTCATAACTGTGCACGTCTTTTTTGGGGTTGTCTGTATTGCCTTTTGTGATCTAGGATGATCCAGTAGCAACTTTCTACCGTTTCACTGTAATGTATTACCAAATGTCTTTGAATTGTAAAAAAAAAAAAATCCATTGTAAATTTTGAATATTGTCTTGATGTCTAGAGTAACGCTAGGTTTCAACTCCAAAATCTTGGTATTGCCTGTCTTACAGAAAAAAAAAATCTGATGTTACACAATTTTTATGAATGCAACATGATCATGTTTTACCTCAATTACTAAACTGCCATTTCATAGCATGACATTTGTTGAAAATATTTATACGTTTGAGATTTTTTTAAATGAATTAATCACAACATTATTCTGCATGACCATTTTATAGAAACAGACAGGAGGAAGAGTTTTATTTCATTTTTTAAAATGGTACAAAACAAAATAATTTTTCCACAATAAACTGAAAACGTTTGATCAATCTATGTATTTCTTTATGTTGAAACAAACCCAATTTTATTGTTTTACCGGAGTTGCAAAATGTTGGAGAAGAAGAGCATATTGATAACCTGGGATATGTGGTATTGATGTGGGATCACTCTCACTTGGAGCCATGCAGTGTGACTCTGAATAATCAGCCTTCTCAGTACATCACCACAATACTTTACGGGTCAGCAGGTCTTGCACACATGCTCAGGGATCATTGTTTCGAAAACAGGAAACAGTTTTGTGTTTTTCTGCTGGTCACAGTGACTGTTTGGCTTCAAGCGTAACTGCTGCTAAAATACCATATGATAGCTAGAGTTGCATTTTTCAGTTGTGATGCACTGTATGTAGGAAAAGCAGGCATCTTTTCTCATGTCAACAAATTAAATATTATAACAAAATAATTTACACAGAAGGGAAGATATTGCCATTACACCTAAGGCATTTATTTAGTACATCAGTACTTAATGTGGGATTTTTGAGCGTACAGTATACTGTTGGAGAATCTATATTTTTCTCACAAGACCAACAGAGATGCTCATTAAGTTACATGTTTAGTTAATAAAATAAAATAGAGCTCTTCTTCTATCATCTATTACTTCCACACAAAAATTACCAGATAATTGTATTTTGCATAACAATTTTTAAAAACATTAATTTGTCATTATGTGTAAAATGTTCTTCTTGTGATTGTTGCACATGGTGTTGATTTATTTTATTTTCTGTGAAAAATGTTTAAAATCATTCTGGGTAAAACATTTTGGCCTTCAATTTTGTGTTGTTACTATAATGTAGAAAACCTTCAAATATCTGAAGTAATGTTTTACTACCATGTTTTTTTTTCTTCAATATTATGTTAGTTTATTTTTTGTGAAAGTAAAAATACAGATACATGATTCCAGATTTGTTTTATTTTTTTCTGTTCATTTCTTGGTTTTCATTGATTTTTGGCTCAGCTTTGCCTGTTGTTCCTGTATCACATTTAATGAGAAGATTGGTAAACTCAGTAAACTGTTGGATTTCTTGTAACTCAAACATCATTGCTGCTGGCTAAATAAAGAGAACACTGCTGGAGCCAACTCACATTCCAAGTGTTTCTCTTGTTGTGAGGTGAGAGCAGATATTGGAAAGCAAAAGCTCTATCAGTGCATACTTGTGATAATGAGTTGTAATTCTCCTCTCAGTGGGGAACTCTCTTTACTGTTTGGATCATTATTTTCCTTGTAAGTGTTTGCATTATGCTGATTCCCACTATTACTGTTCTCAATTTCAGATGTCAGGTGACAGTTTGCTCAGCAGTTGCATCAGCAGAAAGATGACTGTGAATATTTTCTGAAATGCAGTATATTCATTGGCACATTGGTGAAGGATGCAGACCCTTTGGAAAATCATTTATATCCCTGACTGTGCTTGTTTGTGGTGTTCAGGTTTTTTTCTCCTCTTTTTATGTACAGCGCTACTGAACAAAACACAGCTCATATGTCTTGAATTGGGTGCATTCGAGAGCAAATTGTCAGTGCTCAACAGAGTTGAAACATCAAATTATTGTTTTGCTTAAGTGTCTGTACCTTGAAAAACAAACACTTAATCAAGGTCATACAGTCCTGATTGGTAGAAGGCTGCAGAAATGGTTGAATTTCCACAAGATTCTCCTCTCTCCATAGATCAAGTCAGGGAGATCATAGGGGTCTTGGTCACCTCACTGTTTGAGGTTTTTCTACCCAATTGCTCAAACTGGCAGCTCTAGGAAGAGTCCTGATGGCTCCAAACATGTCCAATGTACAGATGATGTAGATCACTGATCCCCAACCTGTTTTTGCACCATGGACCAGTTTTATGCACCACCATTTTTTACATGGACCAGCAGGAGGGTTGTCAGTGTGAGGAGGTCACGTGCAAAACGAAAACCAATAAAATGCATAATTTGCTTACTGCATATATAATGCAAATGTAAATATCATTTTTTACGTTATTTCATTTGATTTAGAGTCAGAGAGTCAGAGAGAATTTATTGTCATTTGCACCGCATGTAGTACATGTGTTGAAAACGAGATTATGTACACAGGGTCCCAGTTACATCCAACAACAAATGCAAGAGAAATACAATAATAACATCTAGGATTAACTAAGAGAGACATCACATCAGCTAGTAATACACTAAGCCCTAATGTAGTCATTACATTACATTGTTATTGTGTAATTCATGTACTACAACTCACCGTAACACAGACTCAATGGGAGTCCTGAGCTTGTTTCACTACAGCTAAACAGTCTTATCTATGCATTATAGGTGACAGTGAAAACTGAAGCTTGTTCCTTTTGTCCAGTGTACGTCGTAGTCTCATTTTGGTTGCTATCAATACAGAAAAGCCTTTCAATTTTTCATAGTCATAGGATGTTGGAAATAGAAGCACAATTTTCAGTGCTTTTGTGGCTCCACCTCAACTTTAATCCAGAATGTAGGCAGACTTGAGGTTGTCTCAAACATCCTTTTAAGGCCACACTAATTTGCCATTTAAAGCAGTTGATCTTTAAGCACAGAAAAAGTTGATTCACTGGCTTGCTCACAAAAGCCGCAATGCCATTGATAAGTGTTATTTTGCTCAGCTCTCGTCTTATCGGTCCTTCTCGGGTAGCTGATTTACCACTGTGACTTGTTCCCCACTTTGTGAGCAGGATCATCAATGCAAAGTGGGCAGTATCGTAACAAGTCATTGTGTTTGAGCCACTCAGCTGGTTATGGTCCTTAATTGCCCTAATGACTTCATTTTTTTAAGTTTATCCCAGTTGGGTGTGGCCATCATCTCTGATATCTGTCTGTAAATATTTTCATTGTATGAATGTGTTTTATTTTATGGTTGGAGAGCCAAAGGAAAATTTCCACCTTGGTAACAATAAAGTTTTATCTTATCTTATCTTATCTTATCTTATCTTATCACTATCCTCATATTTTTCTTAAATGTGTTCATTTCTTGTAGTGCCATCCAGCTCATGCTGAATCCTAACATCGGCTAATAAAGTTAGGAAGGTCTGTACCTCGTCATTGGTCCACGGCACTATTATTGGAACTTCCATACCAGAAACTAACAAAAACAACACACATTCAAAACCATCGGAAAGGTCCTGAAGGTTTAGATGTGGTTTCCAGTTTTGCTGGGTAGGTCATCCAGTGACATAGCTCCGTTGGCAAATCAACAGCTGCTGTCAGTTAATGTCACAATTATCACCTCAGAGCAGTTCACTTGGAACCACGAATAAGGTGGTTCCATAAATTAGGCTGAATGGGGGTGGGTACCAGCAGTGAGTAGGGCCCTTAACTGTTTGGTGTGGTGTGGAACTGATGAGTTTAGAGACAGTGGCAAAACACCAAAATAGAGATAGGTAGAGGATCCACTCCTTCCCAGTGTCGGGTCTTTTGCGATAGGGAAGTATTGCTCTGATTTTTTTGAAAGCTGACACAGGTGATCATGCGAAGGCGAAGAATCAGTCCCTTACAAAAAAAGTCTGCTATTGTATGAAAGCTGTTGTGGAGCCTTCTGCTGTCTCAACATTAGGGTTGAGCCCTCCAACAAAAACATTTTTTACTCATATCTGCAAAAGTTAGGTTGTAGACTTAAAATACAGAGACTGAGACAAATGCTGAAAAGGCATGGATCAACGGGATTTGAGTGATTTACCATGAAAACGGACAAATAAATTATCTTTTTTACTATTTTTTTGTTGCCTGGTACGAAATAATCCAAGGCTTGATACTGTTCTCCAGGCTGGTGGTTAGAGACTGCCAATGTAGATCATTGTACTCAATGGGGCCTTAAATGCTGCAAAAATAATTCTGGACCATTGTCCAAATCTGTTCCTCAATATAACTGTGTCTTGGAGGTCTACAGGCAATTCCTTGAACTACATGGCTTGGTTTGTGGTCTGACATGTACTTTCAGCTATGGGGCCTTTTATAAGCATGCATATCCTTCCGAATTATGTCCTATCTACTGAATTTATCGTATGAGAAGTCTATGTTGTAGAAACATCTGAAGGATGATCAGAAGAAAATCATGGGATTCTCAGTTTTTCCACCTTAACCACCTTCCTCCACAGCAGACAGTCATTAGCTGCACCAGCACCTCTTGCACTATTTAATCCCTGGCCAGACATTCAGGCTATGCTGGAGCATTAATTACCTTTGGTAATTTAGCGACAGCCTGAAACCTGAACTGTATGAACCTTGACTAACCTGTTGATGTTTTTGCCCGTCTGTCCAGTTCTGCCTGCCGTTTCTGCTTGACTCCTTCCTGGCTCCTTGGCCGTGTCTAGCTCATCAATCCTGCACACCATTGCTCTGCTTAGAACTCAACTCTGGATAACAACCTCAACAACCCCCCGTCTTCCTCATACTTACCTCTCTGGATTTTGCCACTTCCATCGGACTCTGAACCTTCCCCTCTCCGACGCAACCCGCAACACAATCTACCATAAGACAACTTCAAAATATCAATCATCTTCTGAACCAGTCTGTATTTATCCATACTCTTCCTGTCTCCCATTTTCCTCTGCAACCAAGCACCTGCCAACCCGCACTATAAAGAAGCACTTTTTGTAAACTTGAGTCTGTGTTTCTTCAGTCTGCCACTTTCTTGGGGTCATTAAACTGACAATCATGTTAAAACCATGCAAGTACAGTAATCTTAATTTTGAGTGCTTGGAGGAGGTTTTGCAAACTAATGCACATATTTAGTTTTTCACTTTTATTAAATTTGCTAACTTATTTTGTACATTTTAAACGTTTTAACACACATCCATTGACTCAGGAATAAGGCTATAACATAAAATGTGGAAAGAGTGAATCTCTGCCATTTTTAGAGGATTTTTAGTTGCCATTTCTGAAAAAAAAAAAGGGTTTATTCAAGAAAAGTGCTTATAAACATTAAAATATACTGCTATGCCATAATCTTACAATTATTAAAATATGTAGAAAACCTAAAGCAAAAGGCTTTATGCTCTGGGGACCATGGATGCCTTTGCACTTGGAGACCAACTTAAGGATAATAACTTTCAAGCTATTGCAGAATACATTTTTATTTAAAGCTCTACTTATAACAATTCTCATTTAAACCAACATAAAATAGACTAAAATTGGTTTTGTTCCAACAATCACCTTACTAATATAATTTCTAAATTACTCAGCTGCTGTTCTTACTACTGGATGTTGTTCGCACCTTCAGTAAATCTTACGTGGATGCAACAATGCACATTGCTCTCTATTCATGCAAAAATGGCAAATACAACATCTTGTTCATCAGCTTGTGGATGTCTTTATTGGTTGTTCTATTGACTATATTTCTAACTCCCAAATTGTTTACAGTTTACTTCAAAAACGACAGTTGTAGGAGAGAAGTTAAGAGTAATGAGAATACTCTCTTGGTCTCTGATTAAAGAATAGGTGAGAGGCATGTCAAAGTCAGAGTTTTATAACACAAAGTTCTCAGATGGCTGAGTCTATCATGTTGCTTTCCATTCTCTTCACTACTTCAGCAAAGTAGCTGATGAGCAGAGAGCCAGGTGAGGCATCACTTTTTTGTAGAGCAAGGTAACGTTAACAACACCTGGGTGACATCCTGTCAGAAAAAGCTTCCTGTTCTTTGGTTGTGGAAACAAACAGAAACCTGGAGTAAGTGAATAGGGACAATGTCAGGAGACAGCAGACTATACTGTACTAACACCTACAGTACAGATGCACAGGAAGGTATTGTATACTTGCGATAAAACTAAAAAGTGTAGGAATCAAAATTTCACTGGTTCACTTGACTCTTAGACACCAAAACAATGTCAAAATAGTTTGGACATAGTTGCTTCTTTGTGTCGAGTCTTTTTGCATCAGGGAAAGAAAATAAAACTTGAAGATTCCACAAAGACAACTTCAGCTTCCTGTCATGATGTATGCATACCTATGCAGAAAAAAAAACGATTTATTTTCAGCTGATAAAATATAAACTACAATAATTTAATTTTGCTGGCCACGTCTGTTCTGTCTTTTTTTCCCTATTGACAAAACAGCATTTGATAAACTCTAACACTAAATCAGTTCAAAAGTTTACCTGGATTAAACTGGATTATTTGGACTGTATTTTACTGTGGCAGCCCCGTGGCACAGTTGGTAGAGCTGTTGCCTCTCAGCGAGCAGATCACCCTGGTTCAAATCCTTGCATGGGGGCCTTTCTGGGTGGAGTTTGCATGCTCTCTCTGTGCATGTGTGGGTTTTCTCCAGGTACTCCGGTTTCCCCCCACAGACCAAAAACATGCATGTTAGACTGATTGGTAACTCTAAAATTATCCCTAGGTGTGCATGAGAGAGCGAATGGTTGTTTGTCTAAAAAAAATAAAAAAATAAAAAATGATTGTCTCTGTACCAAGTGATAGACTTGCAACCTGTCCAGGGTGTACCCCGCCCCTTGCACGGTGATAGCTGGACATGGCCACCAGTGACCCCCGCTACCCGATAAAGGAAGAAGGGGGTAAAGATAATGAATGGATGGATTTACTGGGAAAACTGGTTATATTTAATGTATTTGGGATTACTAAATTGGAATTAGAATTGGAATTCTCAACCTTAACGTTCCATGTGACTGGAATATTTCAGCAATAATTCTTGAAATAAACATCTTCTTTAGTTTTTCAATGTCTCAGTTGTGTGAAACTGGCTTAGAGCATTTTTTTTAGCCTTGTTGACTAGTTTTGTCTCATCTACAGTTTGCCACACATGTTTTTAAAAAAACACCCAGGAAAGGTGGTGACATGGGAGCCTTGATGTGTAAACTGGAAATGTGTAAAAAGGCATTTCACCAAGGACACTAGAGATTTAATCTGACATGTATTTGGCATTGACTCTGTTCTACTGAAACTGAGCAAGCGTCCTGTCCTGAGACAAAAAAACAACAACTTTTGAGCCCTAGTGTTAGACGTACAGTTTAGCTTTTGTTTTAATATGTTAATACTTTAACTCAACTGCTGAGTCCATTATCATGTGTGAACTAACACAACATGAACAAAGAAAACATGATGACTGGGGAATAGAGGGAGAAATATTCAGAACTGTAATGTTCCAATGAAGTAGATTAGTTAAAGTAAGAAAAGAGGTTTAAAATATGCTGATTAATCTAAACTAGCTGAAATTTATAATAGAGCAGAAAATAAAACTTGGTTTCAACATGACTATTAATTCATATTCAGATATTCTTCATTGACATTCCACCGCATGTGGTACATGCGGGTGGAATGAAATTATGTACACAGGATCCCAGTTACATCCAACAATAAAATGTAAAATAAAAACAGTACAGTAATAAGATCAAAGATATTAGCTAAGACTAAATCTAATGCAAGGACTCTTTCTTGGCATCTAGTAAAACAACTCATCTCTTCAGGTCTTTAAATATTTTTTTCCCTCGTTGCAAGTAATCTAGAAATATAAGATGTTGTTTTAAGATAATTGTTCATTCAAAAGTTGGTTTTAGTAATAAAACTATCAAACACAAGCAGGCACACAATTCAATGACCAGTAATTGGGTAGTCATTGATTTTACACAGTTTTACAGTTCTACCCCGTGGTTATTTAAAAAATGATTTTTGTGAATAACTGTTACCACACAGACACAAATCTCAGTCAGAAGAAAACTCAGGAAAAAAAAAAAAAGCAATTAAAGGTGGTCTTAAGGGCAGCTGAGGACATGCATTATTCAGTACAGTACTTTGCACTCGGCCCTAAGGAAGCTTTCCACGCTTTACTGACGAGCTGAGCTTTTCTAAGCATTTACTCTCTGTTCTTTGGAAGGAGTTACATCTATGACTGACAATCATGTTATACACAAAACAAGAAAAAATACACTTTTTCACTTAATTTGATAAGAACCCTGTGGAAGCCTATATATTGCCAGTGTTGTTGTGTAACAAAATACTTCATTACTGTACTTAAGTAGAATTTTGACATATTTTTACTTTACTTGGTTATTTACATTTCTAGTGAATTTCGCTTTTATTTTACTACATTTCCTCAATAAAATGTGTACTTTTATTTCAATAAATTTCCCTTAACTATCATATGCCCATTTGCACTGCTCCTACTCAGCCCCAACTATTTAATTTCATTTATTTATTTCTATAGCACTTTACACAACCACGGTGATGGTGACCAAAGTGCTTAACAAAAAAACAGTACTGTACTTAAAATGACAACAGGTTAAAAAGCAAGAAAAACACAACATAATAGCAAATAAAATAAAAATAAAAACAAAGAAAACCAGAAATGTCACCACATATTTATTTACTAAAAGCCTTTTGGAATAAAAAAGTCTTAAGCTTCGATTTAAAAGGGCCAAGTTCAGTAATGTTGGTGAAGATTCTCAGTCATCCAGGATATGATAAAATCAGAAGCGTTCAATACAAAAACAACTGGGCTTTATTTGTTACAGAAAATGTTTCACCCTCTACACAAGTTCAGTAATCTGACGTTGCTCAAGCGGGAGCTTATTCCAGAGTCGAGGTGCGGCCGCAGAAAATGCATGGTCACCACAGCGTTTATATTTTGTCCTTGGAACAGAGAGCAGGAGCTGTCTGACCTCAGAGACCTAGAGCGGGCGGGGAAATTTAACAACTCTGTTATATAAGGAGGAGTGAGGCCATTCAGAGCTTTAAAAACAAATAATAAAAGTTTAAAATCTATTCTAAAACAAATAGGAAGCCAATGTAGAGAGAATAAAACAGGTGTGATGTGGTACCATCTAGGAGTGTTCGTTAAAAGGCGAGCTGCTGAATTCTGAACAAGCTGGAGGCAGCTCAGTGTTGACTGAGGCACACCAACATACAGAGCGTTACAATAATCGAGCCTAGAACTGATAAAAGCATGAACAGCCTTCTCCAATTCACAACGGTTTAAAAAAGGTTTGACCTTTTTAAAAAGGCGTAAATAAAAAAATCCAGACCGGACAACAGAGGCGATTTGTTTGTCAAAGTGTAAAGCCTTATCAAAGGTCACTCCAAGGTTTTTCACAATGTCACAGAAGTTACCCTGACGCATGCTCAATAATCCAGGTAGAAAAATCTAAAAAAGGTAAGTCTGGTCATTCCAAAAAAAAAAAAAAAGGTAGAAACGTTTCGTCTTTTGTCCGAAAGACTTCCTCAGTCTGAGCTGCTGTATTCAGCTCAGTCTTATAAATAGCACCCTCTCACAGTGGATCAACCAGTTGGCTGATGACAGCCGAAACCAGCTGCTCACATGATCAAGGAGGACCATCAGCCTAACGATGGATCGTTAGCACCCTGATGGTTGTTTGCTATTCACAGAGGGCTGAGTGATACTAGCAATAACAGCATTGTAAGAGGGGGACAGTTGAACCCGGAGGCCTCCACCCCTGTTTAATGATGGACGGTTTCTTTTCACAAAGATGGCCTCCTTTACTCCTCTCTCAAACCATCGTTCCTCTCTATCAAGGATGTGAACATCTTCATCCTGAAAGAGTGACCGCTGGCCTGGAGATGAGTGTAGACCGCAGAGTTCTGACCTGATGATGTTGATCTTCTGTGCTGGGCCATCCTTTTGGCAAGTGGCTGTTTAGTTTCCTAATCACAGCCCTCATGACACTGAACAGCATGCACAATATTACTCTGTTTGTGCCTGGGGACTGGATCTTTGGGATGAACCAGTCTTTGCCGTGATGTATTTTGGGGTTTAAAAGCCACTGGGACAAAAATAAACGTCTCAATGTCTCTGAAACTCCCGCAACATACGGAATGGCCACTGGTCTGGGTCTGGGTTCCGTCTTTTCACCTGATGGCTGGCTGGAGTCCTGTTTGGGTTTCTTCTCTGCTTTCAGGAAGGCCCAGTTAGGATATCCACATTTCTCTAGAGCCTGTTTTGTGTGTGATTTCTCCTTCTGTCTGGCTGCTGAGTTAGTGGGGATGCTGTCTGCTCTGTGATACAGAGTCCTGATGACTCCTAACTGTAAATACTGGTCTGTGTGGGTGGTCAAACTGTAAATACTGGTCTGTGTGGGTAGGCTTGCGGTACACCACAGTTTGCAAATTTCCTCTATCAGAAACTGAGACATCACAGTCCAAGAAAGTCAACCTGCCATTTTTTACATCTTCTCGTGTGAACTAGTTAATCTAAAGAGTTTGAAGCAGAACAACTCAGAGTCAAAGTTTCAGCCTGTCTCAGTAATGCCAAACCACCACCTTCCAACATCAGTAGAGAAGAAAGGGATGCACTCACCACTCTTAGCAAGGACAAAAACATCATAATTCTCCCAGCAGACAAAGGAAGGTGCACAGTGATTTTGAACCAGAAAGACTATCATGAGAAAGTTATGTCACTCCTTAGTGACTTAACCACTTATGAACCGCTGAAAAGAGATCCAGGAAGTGGTTACAAGAAGAAGTTGATAGATTGCCTGAAAATTTTGAAGCAGGACAAGGCTATTGACAGTATTCTGTACCACAGACTGTACCCAGGGGAGGCCACGCCAAGTCTGTATGGTTTACCCAAAATCCACAAACAAGGTGTACCTTTAAGACCAATTGTTAGCATGATTAACTCGGTCACTTACAATGTTTCCAAATATCTGGCATCTGTACTCATCCCTTTAGTTGGCAGCTCAGAACACCACATACAGAACACCATGGACTTTGTGGATAAGGTGAGGGATGTCATCATGGAGACTGATGAAACAATGGTCTCTTTTGATGTCACATCACTCTTTACGTGCATTCCTGTTGATGAGGCAGTAGAGGTGGTCTGTTTAAGGTTAAAATCAGACACCACTCTGAACAGCAGGACCACACTTTCCACAGAGCAACTGTGTCAACTCTTGAAACTGTGCCTGCAGTCAACCTACTTCACATATGGGGAGCAATATTATAGGCAGAAACATGGGTGTGCTATGGGGTCTCCAGTTTCTCCTATTGTTGCCAACCTGTACATGGAGGAGGTAGAAAAGAGAGCCTTGACATCCTTTTCAGGGAGACCACCAAGTCATTGGTTCAGGTATGTTGACGGCACCTGGGTTAAAATAAAATCTCAGGAAGTCCAACATTTCACTGATCACATCAACTCTGTGGATAAATATATCAAGTTTTTCTATGAAATATTATTTTATAAATGTTTTATGAATTTTTATTCAAGTGTTTTATGAAATATTATTCATGCAGAATCAAGAGAGATCGGCAAATACCCTCAAAAGAATTTACAACTTCAAGAGACTTCACATAGGACACTATTCTCTGCTTAAAAAGAAATACTCTTTATTTTACCACAGAAAATCAATAGCAAACAAGCCAGAAGCAGACAAGTGACACACTTTCATCTCAAAACTTCATACAATGATTAACGCTTAAACAAAGATTTCTTACCATTTGACAGTGTGGATTGGGAGAACTGTTTCAATCCCAAGGCAGAATCAGCGTTAAACAAACTGACGATTATTTCATCGCCGGTAGACTCTCAACTCTGGGAGTCCAGCCTGTCTCTTTTTATCCCTTTAGATAAGGATTGCTTGCAAAACAAAGTTGGCCAGGCTTTTTTCCACAAGCAACACCCAATCTCAACAGGAACTGGAATATCTCTTAATCAAACCGTTGGAACAAAGCTCCGGAGATGACTTGATCAATACTGACTTTTCCTGTGATGATAAAATCAGCACAGTTTAACTTCTTATCTCCCAGCTCCCTGGTAGTGACAGACATACACACAATGTCTGGACATTTCAGACTTTTAAGACTGATCAGAGAACAAACTTATTAATTCATTATTCATTCCACCCTCTGGTCTCTGATCAGCTCAAAGTCAAAGTCAAAGTCAAAGTCAACTTTATTGTCAGAACTGCAATATGTATAAGACATACACAGGATTGAAATTGCGTTTCTCTCAGTCCCTCGGTGCAACAGTAACCATCTAAACACTAAACACTAAAACATTTAATAAACATAAGCATAAAATAGTAAAAGTGTAACACTGTCCTGAGTTTTTTCATAGTAGTATAAAAGTATGAAAATTTACACCAACACTGAAACACCAAACACCCCTAAAACACCAAACACCCAATGAACATAAGCATAAAATGAAATAATAAAAGTGTAATACTGTCCTGAGTTTTTTCATAGTAGTATAAAAAGTATAAAAAGTATATCTATAAAATAAACTGAAGGTTCTAGCATTGACATTTGCAAAGAGTGGCACAGCAGCATATAAGTTAATGTACACAGTATATGTATGAGGTAGTTGATGTTGGTATAGAGGCAAAGTGGCATATGCAGTAAGGCACATAAGGCACATTTGGCATCCTTAGATAAGGCTAGTCAGAGAATACTGTATATGTATCAGCAGTAGTGTAGATATAAAAGTAGTGTAAATGTAAACAGTAGTAATAAATGTAAACAGTGAATGTAAACAGTAGTATGACTATAGGCAGTAATGTAATACAAACATTAGTGCAAATATGAGAAGTAGTGCAAACTGAATGAGCACATGACCGAGAGTTTAGTGAATAACCCGTTTGATGACACAGGGTCCAGTGTTAAAAACTTTGTGTTGAGTGGTAATGTGTGAGAAAGTTTTTTGTGTTAAGGCAGTTCAAATGGGAGGGGAGGCAGAGCAGGCAGAGTGTTTAGCATTCTGACTGCCTGATGAACAGAGCTGTCTCTCAGTCTGCTGGTACGAGCCTGGAGACTCCTCAGTCTCCTCCCTGATGGCAGCAGTCTAAAGCGGCTGTGTAGTGGGTGTGTGGGATCACCTGCCATGCAGAGGGCTTTCCGAGTGAGGCGTTTGCTGTGTAAGTCCTGCAGTGAGGGCAAGGAGGTGCCGACGATCTTCTCAGCTGCTCTCACGATGCGCTGGAGGCTCTTGCGGCATGATGCAGTACATGCACCAAACCACACCGTGATGCAGCTGGTCAGGACACTTTCTATGGCACCCCTGTAGAAGGTGCACATGATGGGGGTTGAAGCTCCAGCCCTTTTCAGCTTGCGGAGAAAGTAGAGGCGCTGGTGAGCCTTCTTGGCCAGTGCTGCAGTGTTCCTGCTCCAGGACAGGTCCTTCGAGACGTGCACTCCCAGGAACTTGGTGCTGTCCACTCTCTCCACTGCGGTGCTGTTGATGGTCAGAGGGGCATGTTGTGCATCCCTCTTCCTGAAGTCCACGACAATCTCCTTTGTCTTCTCCACGTTGAGAGTGAGATTGTTGTGTCCGCACCACAAGGCCAAGCGGCTCACCTCGTTCCTGTAGTCCGTCTCATCGTTGTTGCTGATGAGACCTACCACTGTTGTGTCGTCCGCAAACTTGATGAAGTGGTTGGAGCTGTACGATGGTGTGCAGTCGTGTGTTAGCAGGGTGAATAGAAGGGGGCTCAGCACACATCCTTGTGGGGCCCCTGTGTTCAATGTGATGGTGCTAGATGTGTTACTCCCGATCCGTACTGTCTGTGGTCTCCCGGTCAGGAAGTCTAGCAGCCAGTTACACATTGAGGTGTTCAGCCCCAGACTGTCCAGTTTATGGATGAGCTGTTGGGGGATGATGGTGTTGAATGCCGAGCTGAAGTCGATGAACAGCATTCTAACATAAGAGTCCTTCGTGTCCAGATGTGTGAGAGCTGTGTGGAGGGCAGAGGAGATGGCATCGTCGGTTGAGCGATTAGGTCGGTATGCAAATTGGAAGGGATCCAGGGAGGCAGGGAGGACAGATGTGATGCTTTTCATGACTAGCCGTTCAAAGCACTTCATCAGGATGGGGGTGAGTGCTACTGGGCGATAGTCATTGAGGCATGCGGGCGTTGCCTTCTTTGGGACAGGGATGATGGTGGTGGCTTTGAAACAGGTGGGGACGATGGCCTGGCTCAGTGAGATGTTAAAGATGTCCGTGAAGACCGCTGCGAGTTCCCCTGCACAGTCCTTCAGCACACGACCAGGTATGTTGTCAGGACCAGAGGCCTTCCGGGCGTTAATCTTGATAAATGATCGCCTTACGCTGTCTGAGGACAGCGCCAGCACCTGGCCATCAGGAGAGGGGGGGAGTTTATGTGCAGGTGTGCTGTTACTTGCCTCAAACCGAGCAAAGAACTCATTCAGTTCATTCAGCGTAGAGGTTGAGCTGTCACAGGTCTGGGGGGGTGGTTTGTAGTTTGTGATGGTCTGTATTCCCTGCCACAGACTGCGTGTATCCTTGCTGTCCTTGAAACGGTGAGCTATTTTCCTGGAATACTGCTTCTTGGCCTTTCTGATGCCCCGATCCAGGTTCTTTCTGGCTGCCCTCAGGCCCACCTGATCTCCCGCTTTGAAGGCAGCATTCCTGGCTCTCAGGAGTCTGTAAACCTCAGCTGTCAGCCATGGCTTCTGATTAGCCCGAACAGTGATGGTCTTGAGGTTAGTTACATCATCAATGCACTTGGTGATGTATGAACATACAGTGTCTGAGTACTCCTGGAGACATAAGTTGTTGTTTGTGGTAGCAGCTTCTTTGAACATACCCCAATCTGTGGTGTCAAAACAGTCCTGGAGTGCCTCTGAAGACCCCTCTGGCCACACTCGTATCTGCTTGCGGACTGGTTTTGTGACTTTCACCAGTGGCCTGTATGCTGGCTTTAGCATAACACAGATATGGTCAGAAGCACCAATGTGGGGGAGGGGGAGGGCTCTGTAGGCATTTTTCATGGTGGTGTAAACTTGGTCCAGTGTATTGTTTCCTCTTGTTGCAAAGTTTATGTTTCTGTATGTTTTTGGAAATACACTCTTTAAATCTGCTTTGTTGAAATCACCAGCCGTGATGAGAAAAGCATCAGGATGGGCTGTTTGCTGCTCACTGATGTGCAGATATAGTTCATTCAGCGCCTCACCTCTAACTTTGCTGTTGGAGCTTGGAGGAATATATACAGCAACAATCATAACAGCTGTAAATTCCCTCGGTAAATAAAACGGTCTGCATTTAATAGTCATAAACTCCACTAAAGGTGAGCAGTGTTTGTGGACCACAGCAGCTTCCAGACACCATGCTTTGTTGATGTAAACACACAGCCCCCCTCCCCGTGTCTTACCTCCCTCGAGGGTTCGGTCTGCTCTGTAGCATGTTAGCTGCCCTAGCTGAACAGCATGGTCCGGAACGTTGTTGTTGAGCCACGTTTCCGTGAATACAAACACACAGCAGTCTCTCACAGTCTTTTGTGTTGTTCGTAGCAGGCGTATATAATCCAGTTTATTGTCCAAGGAGCGCACGTTTGCCAAAACCATGGATGGGATCGTCGGTTTGTGTGGGCTAGCTGCTAGCCTAGCTCCGATACCTCCTCGCTTACCCCGCTTCTGCTTCCTGTCGCGCCGCTTGTCGCGTTTCCAATGCGGGCGCGATGGAGGGAGGCTCGGTGCTGGCTCCCAGAGCAGGTCGCAGTCACTCCGCTTGTTGCGTTTCCAATGTGGACGCGATGAAGCGAGGCTCAGTGCTGGCTTCCAGAGCAGGCCACAGGTCCATAGCTTCTCCTGGAGCTCGCTGTTTATTTCCAGATGAGCGGTTTTTCCAACATCAATCAGGAACTCACGGCTGTACTTGCGTTCTGAACACGTAGACATGACGGAGACGTGACGGCACATTGCGGCATGTAGGACAAAGACAAAAACACCGTGTTCTCGGGAGAGAGAGAAGTTGCAGCGAGTGCTCGCGCCGCCATCTCGGTTCTACAAATGTTCACCCTCCATTTTATTCAACAACTAATACATACAAATGGTAAACAAATTAATACAGCAAAGCACAATATTAAAAGTTGCACGTCATAGGTTATGTCCATCTGAGGTTTGAACCAATCACTATATAATCGCCCGGACGCGGGTCACCGGGGCCCCACTCTGGAGCCAGGCCCGGAGGAGGGGCACGTTGGCGAGCGCCTGGTGGCCGGGCTTTCACCCATGGAGCTCGGCCGGGCACAGCCCGAAGAGGAGACGTGGGTCCCCCTTCCCATAGGCTCACCACCTGTGGGAGGGGCCAAAGGGGTCGGGTGCATTGTGGAATGGGTGGTGGCCGAGGGCGGGGACCCTGGCGGTCTGATCCTCGGCTACAGAAGCTGGCCATTGGGACATGGAATGTCACCTCTCTGGTGGGGAAGGAGCCTGAGCTAGTGTGTGAGGTTGAGAGGTTCCGGCTAGAAATAGTCGGACTCACCTCAACGCATGGCTCTGGCTCTGGAACCAGTTTCCTTGAGAGGGGTTGGACACTCTTCCACTCTGGAGTTGCCCCTGGTGAGAGGCGCCGAGCAGGAGTGGGCATACTTGTTGCCCCCCATCTCGGTGCCTGTACGTTGGGGTTCACCCCGGTGAACGAGAGGGTAGCCTCCCTTCGCCTACGTGTGGGGGGACGGGCTCTGACTGTTGTTTGTGCCTATGCGCCGAACGGCAGCGCAGATTACCCACCCTTTTTGGAGTCCTTGGAGGGGGTATTGGAGGGTGCGCCTCCTGGGGACTCCCTTGTTCTGCTGGGGGACTTCAACGCTCACGTGGGCAATGACAGTGAGACCTGGAGGGGTGTGGTTGGGAGGAACGGCCCCCCTGATCTGAACCCGAGTGGTGTTCTGTTGTTGGACTTCTGTGCTCGTCATGGATTGTCCATAACGAACACCATGTTCAGGCATAAGGGTGTCCATATGTGCTCTTGGCACCAGGACACCCTAGGTCGTAGTTCAATGATCGACTTTGTTGTCGTCTCATCTGATCTGCGGCCGCATGTCCTGGACACTCGGGTGAAGAGAGGGGCGGAGCTGTCAACTGACCACTACCTGGTGGTGAGTTGGCTCCGATGGTGGGGGAGGATGCCGGTCAGACCTGGCAGACCCAAACGTATTGTGAGGGTCTGCTGGGAACGTCTGGCAGAGTCTCCCGTAAGACGGAGCTTTAACTCCCACCTCCGGGAGAGCTTTGAACACGTTCCGAGGGAGGCGGGGGACATTGAGCCCGAGTGGGCCATGTTTCGCGCCTCTATTGTCGAGGCAGCTTATCGGAGTTGTGGCCGCAAGGTTGTTGGTGCCTGTCGTGGTGGCAACCCTCGAACCCGGTGGTGGACACCGGCGGTGAGGGATGCTGTCAAGCTGAAGAAGGAGTCCTATTGGGCCTTTTTGGCCTGTGGGACCCCGGAAGCAGCAGATAGGTACCGGCAGTCCAAGCGGCATGCGGCTCGGGTGGTTGCTGAGGCAAAAACTCGGGCGTGGGAGGAGTTCGGAGAGGCCATGGAGAATGACTTCCGTACGGCTTCGAGGCGATTCTGGTCCACCATCCGGCGTCTCAGGGGGGGAAAGCGGTACGCGACCAACACCATTTATGGTGGGGATGGCGTGCTGTTGACCTCAACTCGGGATGTTGTGAGTCGGTGGGCGGAATACTTCGAAGACCTCCTCAATCCTACTGGCACGTCTTCCACTGAGGAAGCGGAGCCTGGGGACTTTGGATCGGGCTCTCCAATCTCTGGTGCGGAGGTCGCCGAGGTGGTTAAAAAGCTCCGCGGTGGCAAGGCTCCGGGGGTGGATGAGATTCGTCCTGAGTTCCTTAGGGCTCTGGATGTTGTGGGGTTGTGTTGGCTTACGCGACTCTGCAATATCGCGTGGACATCGGGGGCAGTTCCCTTGGATTGGCAGACTGGGGTGGTGGTTCCCCTATTCAAAAAGGGGGACCGTAGGGTGTGTTCCAACTATAGAGGGATCACACTCTTAAGCCTCCCTGGTAAGGTCTATTCAGGGGTTCTGGAGAGGAGGGTCCGTCGGATAGTCGAACCTCGGATTCAGGAGGAGCAGTGTGGTTTTCGTCCTGGTCGTGGAACACTAGACCAGCTCTACACCCTCAACAGGGTCCTGGAGGGTGCGTGGGAGTTTGCCCAACCAGTTTACATGTGCTTTGTAGACTTGGAAAAGGCATTCGACCGCGTCCCTCGGGGGGTTCTGTGGGGGGTACTCCGGGAGTATGGGGTACCAGGCCCATTGATATGGGCTGTTAGGTCCCTGTACGACCGGTGTCAGAGCTTGGTCCGCATTGCCGGCAGTAAGTCAGGCTCGTTTCCGGTGAGAGTTGGACTCCGCCAAGGTTGCCCTTTGTCACCGATTCTGTTTATAACTTTTATGGACAGAATTTCTAGGCGCAGCCAAGGTGTTGAGAGGATCCGTTTTGGTGGCCTTAGAATCGCTTCTCTGTTTTTTGCAGATGATGTGGTCCTATTGGCTTCATCAGCTCGTGATCTACAGCTTTCACTGGAGCGGTTTGCAGCTGAATGCGATGCGGCCGGGATGAGGATCAGTTCCTC
Organism: Garcialebias charrua; assembly: GCA_038048925.1. NCBI lineage: Eukaryota > Metazoa > Chordata > Actinopteri > Cyprinodontiformes > Rivulidae > Garcialebias > Garcialebias charrua. The sequence goes on from JBBPBX010022757.1 coordinate 31,391, forward strand.
CAAATCCGAGGCCATGGTCTTGAGCCGGAAAAGGGTAGCGTGCCCTCTCCGGGTCGGGGAGGAGGTCCTGCCCCAAGTGGAGGAGTTTAAGTATCTCGGGATCTTGTTCACGAATGAGGGAAAACTGGAGCGTGAGATCGATAGGCGGATAGGTGCAGCGTCCGCAGTGAAGCGGGCGCTGTACCGGTCTGTCGTGGTGAAGAGAGAGCTGAGTCAAAAGGCAAAGCTCTCAATTTACCGATCGATCTACGTTCCCACCCTCATCTATGGTCATGAGCTTTGGGTTATGACCGAAAGAACAAGATCTCGGATACAAGCGGCTGAAATGAGTTTTCTCCGCAGGGTGGCTGGACTCTCCCTTAGAGATAGGGTGAGAAGCTCAGTCATCCGGGAGGGACTCGGAGTAGAGCCGCTGCTTCTCCACATCGAGAGGAGCCAGTTGAGGTGGCTCGGGCATCTGGTTAGGATGCCTCCTGGACGCCTCCCTGGTGAGGTGTTCCGGGCATGTCCCACCGGGAGGAGACCCAGAGGAAGACCCAGGATACGCTGGAGGGACTATGTTTCTCGGCTGGCCTGGGAACGCCTTGGGATTCCCCCAGAGGAGCTGCTCCAAGTGGCTGGGGAGAGGGAAGTCTGGGCCTCCCTACTTAGGCTGCTACCCCCGCGACCCGACCCCGGATAAGCGGAAGAAAATGGATGGATGGATGGATGGACTATATAATTTCAAAAACCAATCTTAAATCCAACGAGCGTCAGAAATGTTCCACAATCTTCTTCACCCATGGTTATGAGTGGTTACCATTCTCTGGAAAGTTTTCATTTGCTTCCTGCATATGTAGAAAGTACAAAGACTGCTCACACTTGCCATTACGCATGACTGATTCACAGGACATCCAAAGCTATCTTGTTTTATGACATGGTTCATCTGTTTCCATAGTAGTCGGCAAGGCCCCCTTTTTCTCCTCCAGGACACGTCCCGGCGTTGCGGCGGAGAGGTCGCCTAGTAGCACCGTGGCACCGATGACAAAGAACGTGATAACCCATGAGATACCACCCTCATGGCACTTTCCAGGTTTGGCCATGCTGTCCTCTGTGCGACTTTGATCCTCCCACCAGCAGATGCCAAGAAAACACCAGGCTGTGAAGGAACACAATGCTTTTTGACAAATAGAATGACAATGATTAGTTTTCTCTTAGATAAAAGGTTTCATTTTTACTTTCCCCACCAAAACTGATCTAACCTGTAGGGGTCTCTCTACCTCAAACTCAAAATGTCCCTGTTTTAAATGGAGCGTCATACCTGCCAATAAATCCATGCCCAATATCCATTATTCAAAACTGAGCAGGTCTGACAGATCAGGGTACAACTGTGACGTTCAGTTTTTCACCTTTTTTTTTTTCTTTTTCTGTTTCACAACTCACACCCTTACTGCTTCATTGTCCTCTGAAGACTCAGAGTCATATGACTTTCTGTTTTTCTCCTTTCTTGTTTCTTTTTTCTGTTTCACAACGTGCACCCTCACTACTTCATTGTCCTCTGAAAACTCAGAATCAGAGGAGACCTTTGCCACTCTAGTGGTCTTATTTTTGTTCCTGACTGTCTGTTCAGGTTCACACAGAGGTGCAGAAGGAACAACAGAAGTTTGAAACACATCCCTTAATGCTTGGGTCAAATGTTCAACATTGACTCCACGTGGAAAACCTAGTGAAGAAATTGAAAGTTAAACTGGGTTTCTTTTTCAGAAACAGATCATGCCTATCACTGAATGTTAGGAAACGACTTGTATCTGTGACTTTCCTTCCCTCCATTGATTACGGTGACATTCTCTACATGAATGCTCCTACAAGCACCCTGCGGATGTTGGATGTTGTCTATCATGGTGCACTAAGATTCATAACTGGCTGTGAGTATCGTACCCACCACTGCACCCTGTATTCACTGGTTAATTGGACATCATTAACCTCACGCAGACTCTTCCACTGGTACACTTTCATCTTTAAATCATTTCTTGGTTTGCTGCCCTCATACATCTCCTCCTACATGTCTTTGCGTGAGTGCAGCTACAGTGTGCGCTCTCAGGACATGATTACCTGCAGTGTTCCATCAGTGAGGACTGAACTTGGAAAAAGGGCCTTCTCCTACTCTGCTCCTGCTTCATGGAATATCTTACAAAAAGATCTGAAGCTCTCGACCTTGACTTCTCTAAATGGTTTTCAGAATCTGTTGGAATCCTGGCAAAAACCAATGCAGATTTGTTCCTGTCTTTGATTTTATACGTCTACCTTATAATGTTTTGCTAGTTTTTTGATACTTTGTTAAAAAAAATATATATATATTTTTATTTTTTTTTTTCCTCTCTTTTGTTTTCTATTGTTTATTGTTTGTTTGTTTGTTGTTTATGGAAATTCTACCATTGCTGTTCATTGTTCTTTAGTTTTAGCAGGTCGCTTTCGTAAATGAGCCCATGAGGTTCAAAAGATTTACCTGACTAAATAAAGGTTGAATGAATGAATGAATGAATCTGGCACACTGGACTTTCAACCACTTTTTCTGACATCGCTTGTTTAACTCCTCTGTTGGTAATCCATCTATTTCAGATAATGGAACTTCGGACTGTGTGTCAAGTGGTTTTCAGTTTTTAATCTGCAGTTTCCCCCCACTTGAAAGGGTAGCTTGCTTTAGAAGATTTTGGACTGGACTTCACTCAATGACCAAGAATCAATCCTTTCTTTTCTTTTATTTTGAAAGTTTGTTGAGGTCAAAACAGGTCAAAACAGGTGAAAAACCTAAGAGTACAAACAAGAAAATAGTTCAAGAAAATGTAACTCAATAAGCCTACATCAATTAACATATTCCTAAAATTAAATCCTTTTCAAACTAAAATTTACCCTTGAAATTAAGTATAACACATCCACATATGTGACACCCAAATACAATTGAACATATTTTAAATGTTTTTCAGTGATAAACTTTAGTTTAGTTTAGTTCCCCAGTGATACACTTTGGCAGCTCTAAGCTCCCTTAAATGTACAAAATCACATTTAACAAATTACTTTTAGCTTCCACCTTTCATAATAATACACACTTTAACTGCCCTTTAACATATATCATTTGCAATTTGAACTTTGTCACAAGTTTAACAAATTACATTTTTAACCTGAATATAAACATTTTTGCCATGTTAGTCCACAGCTCCAAATACAATATAATTTAAAGCTCACCGGCTCCTTCTTCCTCCTTTTTTCCTTTTTCTTGAAACAAGCCTTAGTTCTGCAATATTTTCTTAAGTAAAACTTCTCCCAGCACTTCTCTCCCACATTGTTTGCCTTCTGCTGCCCTGTGAGTGAACACCTTCAAACAAATCATCAAATCATCTGCACCTGTAGCAAAACAGTCTGCTGCCCCCTGGCTGGGAGACACCTCAAACCCACAACCAGTGAGAGATGGGCGGGGCCTGGAGCTCAGTTTGGAGCTCAGCTCAACACCTCCCACTCGATCTTCCCACGTAAACCACTGGAAAGATCGTATACACTTGCTCACAGTCACAAACTCCCTGCCTGCTCTTCTACAGCCAGCAGGACCACCAACCGTCGGACGTCCCTGTGAAGGATTGTGGATTGAGTGTCTCTCTGACTGCTGGATGCAGGTTGTTTGGATGCAGGATGCTTGGCTGCAGGATGCTTGGCTGCAGGATGCTTGGCTGCAGGATGCTTGGCTGCAGGCCTCACCTCTGGGGCACAGGAGTTTGTCACGACTCCAACTTTCACATCCCGCACGATGCCTTTGGAGTCTGGGTTGACACTGATGACTCTCCCAAACTGCCTCCCACTTTGGGGTTCTCACGGTCCTCTTCTGACCAACAAAACATTTTGCAGCCCGCCAGACCTGGGCAATCGTTTGGGTCAGCCGAGTCAAACTGCTGAAATGTCGCACATTCAGCAGGTTCTGGATTGCAGCACCTGCAGGTGGCCTTCGAAGCTCCAGGTCTGGTGGTTCTTTCTTTACCTGAGCTCTTGTGAGTGCAGCAACAAATGATTTCTTCTGCATCTTTCCAACAGACTCTCTTGCCATTGATGAAACATCCTTAGCAGATTTAATTGGCCACTCATCAGTTGGTAGACTAAGAAAATGTGGGCCTCGCTGCCACTCTGAATTTTCTTCCAAGTCTTTTTTTCTCTTTCTCTTTGAGAAGTTTATCCCAACCATGACATGGACTTTGTCATCTTCCAGGGTGTAGCCAAGGCCAAGAGCTTTGTTGTCTTCCATTTTGAGCTGATTTGGTAGGATTATAGACTTTGGAGTAGTCTCTTGGTCCTGCTTTCCAGCAGACTGTTTTCCACTTTGACCAGAGAAGATCCATGGCTTTAATTCAAACCCACCTGCTCGCAGGATCTCTTCCTCATTTTTTGTGATGAGTTTAAGTTGGTTCAAGTTGTTATGAGATGTCAAGAAGTCATCAACATAGCTATGTTCTTCTATTACTTGACGCTCCTCCACAAAATGGCTAAACTGGGGGAGATTAGCAGTCTCTCTCAGGGCAAGTTGAGCAATACAACCTGCTGGCTTATCTCCAATGTTGACACTTGTTATTGCAAATTCACCCAGCTCCTCCTCCTCAGAGTCACGCCACAGGAACCTATGCAGATGCACCTCTCGGTCCTCAAGCCACACTGAATTGTACATCCTCCGTATGTCCCCCAGAGCAGCAAAAGTTCCCGTTCGGAATTTGAAGAGCACAGCACGGATTGGGTTGAGGACATCTGGGCCTTTAAACAGGAGATCATTTAAACTCACCCCTTTGCACTTTTGACTGCTGTTCCAGACCAACCTTACTGGAGTTGTGACAGAGTGTGGGTTGGGTGCGATGAGGTGACTGATATACCATACTGGACCAGTCCATTCATCCAAGACGTCTTTAGACAACTTTATTTCAGCTCGGCGCTCAACCATCTCATGAACTTGAGCAGTATATGCAGCTTTCCACTCTGGCTGCCTAGCCAGCTGCTTCTCAGTCCTCAAGAATGTGGCTTCGACTGCACTCCTGTTATTAGGTAATGTGGCTGGATCTTCTACCCAGGGATATTTGGCATGCCAATGAGGTTTTTCGCTATGGTCATCAGCAACTATATATGTGAGCCCACTTTTTACCACTTCCAGCTCCCTTTCTTCAGCGAGTGTCATTTCTTTGCCACCTGGCTGGCAGTTTCCACAGCGACAGGCTCCACATCTCGGAACACAGCCAGCACCAATACTATCCCATTTCCACCACTTGAGGAAACTGGATGTAGTAGCACAACTGGATTCCTGAGTTCGGACAGCAGTCTTGATTTGCTGTGGGGGATGACTGGGGGCTACACAGATGCGTTCTTCATACCTCACAGCAGCAGCTCTCATAGACCTTGCGAAGTGTGTTCTTGATGTATGAGCTGATACAGTGACCTCCTCAAACAGCTCAGGATGGGTGCCAGCAATTGTCTTTCCCATTGGTCCATCCCACAGCACAAGATCTCCAACAGTACAGACTTTCTGTGGAACCAGCTGGCCCTCTTTGTGGCTTATAAGGAGGTGGATTTCTTTTGGCCTTACCAGGTCACTGAGTGGGATACCTGGGAAGAACCTTTGCAGCTTTTTTGCGGACACATGTCTATGGACATCTGCAATTTTTTCCAGGCCATAACAAACCAGCTGATGGGACTTGAAAGAGCCTCTTGAGTTGCGGACACGGATTTTCAGGAGGTACCGCTTTGTTTCAACAAAGACTTTCATTCCTCCTACACCATGGACCACAAGTGTGACGTCTTCACTTCTGAGGTTAAGTCGACCTGCTGCCTCATGAGTAATATAATTAGTGTCAGAAGCTAGATCGATCAGGGTCCCAATTTTTTGTCCATCATTAGCTCTGACCTCCAGAAGCATCATTATAACAGGCCACTCCATTAGCCCATTTTCTGCCAGAAGACTTGAGTGACTTTTTGCAACATGGGAGGTTGATGCTGTGTTACAGAACACATCTTGACATTGTTGGGCCAGTTCCGGTGAAAGCTTTTTAAGGAACCCTTCTTGGGCTTCAGTGTAATCCCTCTTGTTACCACCTCCCACTGTGCTACTCCTGCTCCTCCTTTGGCCTGTACTACCTCTAGATGTTTCAGCATTTGGACACAGATAATAATGATGGTCTTTGTCTTTCCTCCTCTCGCATTCAGAATTTCTGCACAGGAATGAAGTTTTGCAGTGATCATCATCAGTGTGGACCTCCAAACATTTCCAGCAGGCTCCCAATTTTTGTACTGCATCTTTCTTCTCTGTGAGATTGAGCACACGGAATTGTTTACAGAAGTACAGCTTCTTCCCATGTTTGAAATCTCCACAGACGACACATCCTGAGAGACGGCTGCTTAACTGGTTTGTAGTTCTAGTTCTTGCTTGCCTTTGCTCAGATCGAATTTCTTTTCTTGGTAAATCCTCATCCCTCAGTTGATCTAGCTGTTCATAGATGCTTTCTTGACTCTTGAGAAAGGCCAGAAGATTGTCAAAGCGCTTCTCTGGTTTAGTATTTATCTTCTCAGCTGCGTAGAGAAGCCATTCTTTCTTCAACACATCAGGAAGTTTACTTTCAATAGATTTTGTCATTAGGGGGTTCTTCAAAGCACCACTGTCACCAAGTTCATTTAGGTCTTCAAGGGCTTTCTCAACAGTTTGGATTAGTTCAACAATTTTCTTTGGCTGATGACTTCTGACAGGTGGAAGACTCTGGAGTTCCTCAACTATTTCGATTGCAATAGCTGTTTGGTTTCCGAACCTGTTTTCCAGTACACGAAATATGTCGTCTGCTGTGTTGTAGGTTAATAGTCGGAGGTCTTTCATCATCTTCTCATCCAAACTGTTGATGAGCTGGAATTTTTTGACTTCCCTTGACCCGGTGGGTTCTCCTTGCCTCTGAAGAGCCTCCCAGTCTCTTTTCCAACGATGAAAGTCTCGTCTGTTGCCAGTAAACTTGGGGAGGGAGGTTGGCTTCAGTCTAATGGCTGATGTTGGATAGGTGATGGAAGCTCCACTCACAACATTACCAGCATCTTCCTTAGCTTTTGCTTCAATGAACTCTACTTTTCTGGACATTAACTTTGGAACAATTTGCTCAAGCTCTCTTACACGCATCTGAAAGTCACTCTGCTCAGCCGAAGGGGCCCAGCACTTCCATTGTGTATACAACTCCTTTGCCTTCTTCACCAGTATTTCCATGTAGTCGAACATGAAGTCAAAGGCCTCTTTATTTCCACCAGATTTAAAGGACATCACACTCTCTACTTTCTCCTCTGCAGCTTTTACTGCCATTTTCAGTTCCTCTTCACCAAAATTTGCCCAGAGCGTCTTCTGGACAAGGTCCTTCAGATCTTTCAATTTCATTTCACATTCACTTTCAGTCTTCTCAATATCAGTCCTTTGCAACTCACTTAACTCTGGGACTGTTTCAGAATCCTCTTCTAGTTTTGCCTCTGCAAGATACTGAGCTTCCACATCTTCATTGGCTTCCATAACTTTGTTAGCCTCAATTATGAGTTTCTTGAAACTGTCTCTGAGCTCCTCTTCTGGCATTATGGTGTGCATCCGGACAACGTTATTGGCAAGTCGGGAGAATAACCTCTTTGCAGATGTTCTATTACTTTTAAGCTGCTCCAATGACTTTGAGTCAGCCATTTTGCTTTTTAACAGATTTTCTGCTCCAGCCCTTATTGGCGGTTTTTCACTGTCAAGTGGTTTTCAGTTTTTAATCTGCAGTTTCCCCCCACTTGAAAGGGTAGCTTGCTTTAGAAGATTTTGGACTGGACTTCACTCAATGACCAAGAATCAATCCTTTCTTTTCTTTTATTTTGAAAGTTTGTTGAGGTCAAAACAGGTCAAAACAGGTGAAAAACCTAAGAGTACAAACAAGAAAATAGTTCAAGAAAATGTAACTCAATAAGCCTACATCAATTAACATATTCCTAAAATTAAATCATTTTCAAACTAAAATTTACCCTTGAAATTAAGTATAACACATCCACATATGTGACACCCAAATACAATTGAACATATTTTAAATGTTTTTCAGTGATAAACTTTAGTTTAGTTTAGTTCCCCAGTGATACACTTTGGCAGCTCTAAGCTCCCTTAAATGTACAAAATCACATTTAACAAATTACTTTTAGCTTCCACCTTTCATAATAATACACACTTTAGAGTCAGAGTCAGAGTCAGAGAGAATTTATTGTCATTTGCACCGCATGTAGTACATGTGTTGAAAACGAGATTATGTACACAGGGTCCCAGTTACATCCAACAACAAATGCAAGAGAAATACAATAATAACATCTAGGATTAACTAAGAGAGACATCACATCAGCTAGTAATACACTAAGCCCTAATGTAGTAGAAAAACATCATTATAAACAGCAGCACGAACATGAGCAGATGGTCACAGATGAACGCAGCAACAAGAAACAGATCAGTATCAGTATGATGTGACATTTTGCAGTGTTTATTCTTATTATTTATTTATTCATGAGTCTGACAGCCTCAGGGTAGAAGCTGTTTCTCAGTCTAGTGGTTCTACATTTGATGCTCCTCAACCTCCGTCCCGAGGGGAGTGGTGCAAAGAGTGAGTGTGCTGGGTGAGTGAGGTCTTTCATGATGCAGGTGGCTCTTTTTCTGCATCTGGAGGTGTAAATGTCTGTGATGGTGGGGAGACTGACTCCCACAGACTTCTGTGCAGCCTTCACCACTCTCTGCAGAGCTTTTCTCTCTGCAACTGTGCAGCCTCCATGCCACACGTTGATGCTGGAGCACAGGACGCTCTCCACTGCACACCTGTAGAACGAGGTGAGGACTGGGCTTCTCAGACCGGCTCGTCTCAGCCGTCTGAGGAAGTAGAGTCTCTGATGACCTTTCTTGATCAGGCTGGTGGTGTTGTTGCTCCAGCTGAGGTTATCATTCATGTGTACACCCAGGTATTTGTAGCTGGAGACCACCTCCACCGCAGATCCACCTATATACAGTGGGGTGTGGGTGTGTTTGTTCCTTCTGAAGTCCACAATCATCTCCTTCGTCTTCTTCACATTCATGTGAAGGTTGTTCTCTTTGCACCAGCTCTCCAGATGTTCCACCTCCTGTCTGTAGCTGGATTCATCATTATCTGTGATGCATCCCACCACAGCTGTATCATCTGCAAACTTAACAATATGACAGCCTGGATGTGTGGCTGTACAATCATATGTGAGCAGAGTGAACAGAAGAGGGCTCAGCACACATCCCTGAGGAGAGCCAGTGCTGAGGGTGATGGTGGAGGAGGAGAAGTTGTGGATCTTCACGGACTGTGGTCTGTCTGTTAAGAAGTCTAAGACCCAGTTACAAATAGAGGGGCTTAGTCCAAGTGTGGATAGTTTGTCTATCAGAGTTTGGGGGATCATGGTGTTGAAGGCAGATGTGAAGTCCACAAAGAGCAGACGCACGTATGAGTCCTTCTGATCCAGGTGGGTGAGAGCAGTGTGGACCACGGAGGAGATGGCGTCCTCTGTTGATCGGTTCTCACGGTATGCATATTGATGAGGGTCCTCATTGATGTTGACGGCTGTCTTGATGTGGGACATGACCAGTTTCTCAAAACATTTAGCGACTATCGGGGTGAGAGCCACCGGTCTGTAGTCATTCAGACCAGTCACTGTGGAGCTTTTTGGGACTGGGATGATGGTGGCGGTCTTCA
>JBBPBX010022758.1:23476-41125 GCA_038048925.1 Garcialebias charrua
ACATGTCTGCCTGCCTGGGAGGAGTCGACGAGGGACACGCCCCCAGAAACCATCTTGGCTACAGCAAACTGGTTGGTCCACATAAGTTGCTTACTTGGTGGGTTAACTTCAGTGTGCTTTGGACTACTCTGACTGAGGAAGCCCTCTGGAGTGAGGGTGAAACGTTTCTGCTAAAAAGAAACTGTCCAGATGAACTGATTGAGAATGAGCGGATTTGATACCTGGACTATTGAGAATTAACTTTCTTGTCTTGAACCACTTTGGACATGTCTGCCTGCCTGGGAGGAGTCGACGAGGGACACGCCCCCAGAAACCATCTTGGCTACAGCAAACTGGTTGGTCCACATAAGTTGCTTACTTGGTGGGTTAACTTCAGTGTGCTTTGGACTACTCTGACTGAGGAAGCCCTCTGGAGTGAGGGTGAAACGTTTCTGCTAAAAAGAAACTGTCCAGATGAACTGATTGAGAATGAGCGGATTTGATACCTGGACTATTGAGAATTAACTTTCTTGTCTTGAACCACTTTGGACATGTCTGCCTGCCTGGGAGGAGTCGACGAGGGACACGCCCCCAGAAACCATCTTGGCTACAGCAAACTGGTTGGTCCACATAAGTTGCTTACTTGGTGGGTTAACTTCAGTGTGCTTTGGACTACTCTGACTGAGGAAGCCCTCTGGAGTGAGGGTGAAACGTTTCTGCTAAAAAGAAACTGTCCAGATGAACTGATTGAGAATGAGCGGATTTGATACCTGGACTATTGAGAATTAACTTTCTTGTCTTGAACCACTTTGGACATGTCTGCCTGCCTGGGAGGAGTCGACGAGGGACACGCCCCCAGAAACCATCTTGGCTACAGCAAACTGGTTGGTCCACATAAGTTGCTTACTTGGTGGGTTAACTTCAGTGTGCTTTGGACTACTCTGACTGAGGAAGCCCTCTGGAGTGAGGGTGAAACGTTTCTGCTAAAAAGAAACTGTCCAGATGAACTGATTGAGAATGAGCGGATATATCTATATAAATTTATTTTATAAATCTTTGTTATTTTTTAATAACATTTTAATGCATTTCCTCAATTCTTTTTTTCTTTTTTACAAATGTATATTATTTATTTGAAGAATATAATTATTGTTGTTGTTTGTTGTTGTTATTCATTCATTCAACCTTTATTTAGGAAGGTTAGGAGCCAAGAGCTTTCGGGCTGCTCACTGCACCACCTGGTAGGTGGTTGGGTTAAATGCAGAGACGAATTTCGTCTGTGTATGGGAACATATGCAGATGACAGGAATAGACATTATTATTATTATTATTATCTCATTCGATCGACTCATTTACAAGAAACCTCATTTATTCCACGACGTCGCGGTCACACATTCATTTCAGTAGGTGGCAGTACTTGTGTTTTTTGCTTTCTTCCATTAAAAAACAAGAAGAAGAACTTCGGAACTCGAGCGTTATGATTGGATTGGCGGAGGTATCACGTGATCATTCCAACCAGTCAACGCCTCTCTTGTTGAACCGCGCTGGCTTGAATCTCAACCGTTGTTGTTTATTTTCTGTCTGTGCTGCGGTGATCACGGAGCTAAACTGTGTTCAGTTCATTTGTCACGGAACTCCTGCCCTAAACTTGCTGCAATCCATTCAGAAGTTGAAGGTAATTGGTTCTGTTTTATAGCTTTGTTCTCTTGAATTCTGTGGTCACGACGTACATGTAGCTAACAGCTAAGCTACATTGTGCTAACGTAAGCTAACTTGTGTCTACGACTGCGGCAGACGATGTAAAGGAAAATCGAACAGTACAGTTTAGAAAATAAATTCTATCCAAGTAAGCCGTATGCTACGAGTTTTGTTTGTTTCTTTGTTTTGCTTTGAGACTATCGAGGCCTGCACGCGTCTCCATTAACACGCATGTGCTGAGCGGCCAGCGTTGCTGTACAGCTTTGGGCAGCATTTTTGGAAAACTGTATTCACTACAGTGCTTACTTCCTCCGCGTGTTACAACGCCATCGCGTTCCTGAATGACTAGGTAATATGCCGTGTCTTTTTTTTCTTCCTTTTGTGTGTGTACACTGGGCGGGGGTCAGCTGGAAGGTGAAACGTTTCAGCATTAAAAAATAGAAGGAAAAAAACTGTCCAGATGACCTGAATTCAGACCAAAGCTTTTCAGTTACAAATGAATGAGTAAATATGAAATAAAAAAAAGCTTTAAAATGTCTCCTTCTATCTAATTTTACTTTGACTAGGCAAAATTAGATGAGTACTGTACTGTACTGTAAACTACATTCTGACTAATATCTCTGTCGCTCCAGTTGTGTTTATAAACAACTGTGTTTTTTTCTTTATATATATATATATATATATATATATATATATATATAAATAAATTTGTGGAGCGTTGGTCCTAGAGGACATTTCACAGGTAATGCACCTTTTTGCTTCATCTTAATTATTTTGCATCGCTGAATAATCTTTTGTTTTTGTCCTCAGCAAGTGCAGCGCCTCAACCCAAGGACCTGTCAACGCCCAGTGAGTACCGGTATACATTACACTTTAAACCATTGTTTATTTTATCAGGCCTTGCAAAATAAAATTTATTTTATTATTTTTTTCATGGAAAACCGATGCCACTTCCAGATCAGAAATTGGAAGATGGGCATTCCCATTGCCTCAGGATGGTAAGTATTGAACAGTTAGCAGTGAGACACTTGGAAAAAAATGATCAACCACAGCCACCTTGCTGTTGGAGAGATTGTAATCAAGACATGTGTGTTTTTGTTTTATTTTTCCCCCCAGTGTTTCAGCGTATTCAACTTCTTCATTGACCTCGGCGATCGCCTACACCGTATACATCCCACCTCTTCAGCTGTGCCAAAAAGGATAGAGACCATGGAGGATTTTGTGAGAGAGGAGCACCTCGTGACTCCAAATTTGCTACCCTGGTAGGTTTTACAAGTCTGGAGGAAAGCCGAGCATAACGCAGTACCGTACAACCAAACACTTGGAAGTGTCAGTGAACTATATCATGGATTTATTCCAACAGGTTCTGCAAATTTCCAGAATTGGAGGAAAGCACACCAAGGACTTTGTCTACAAATTTCTTGATAGGTATGTATCAACACACGCTCACCCACCCACTAACCATCTGAACTAAATATTTTACTTGCAAGTTCAGTATTTAGTTTTGTAAACTAAATATTTAGCTATCAAATTAAATATTTAATTTAGAACGACGTGTATTAATAACATGGTTAAAATTTGACTGGAAAAAAATGTTTTCTCTAAACTAAAATATTGCTGTTGATTTTTGTAACTTTGCTAATGGCACCTCATAGATATGAAAATGTTTGGCAACTCGAGTGCGTTTTGCAGCAATTTTTTAACTGATGTGCTGATGTGGAGTCAGTTCCCACCTGCCTGAAGACTGCCACCATCATCCCAGTCCCAAAAAGCTCCACAGTGACTGGTCTGAATGACTATAGACCGGTGGCTCTCACCCCGATAGTCGCTAAATGTTTTGAGAAACTGGTCATGTCCCACATCAAGACAACCGTCAACATCAGCGAGGACCCTCATCAATATGCATACCGCAAGAACCGATCAACAGAGGACGCCATCTCCTCTGTGGTCCACACTGCTCTCACCCACCTGGATCAGAAGGACTCATACGTGCGTCTGCTCTTTGTGGACTTCACATCTGCCTTCAACACCATGATCCCCCAAACTCTGATAGACAAACTATCCACACTTGGACTAAGCCCCTCCATCTGTAACTGGGTACTAGACTTCTTAACAAACAGACCACAGTCCGTGAAGATCCACAACTTCTCCTCCTCCACCATCACCCTCAGCACTGGCTCTCCTCAAGGATGTGTGCTGAGCCCTCTTCTGTTCACTCTGCTCACATATGATTGTACAGCCACACATCCAGGCTGTCATATTGTTAAGTTTGCAGATGATACAGCTGTGGTGGGATGCATCACAGATAATGATGAATCCAGCTACAGACAGGAGGTGGAACATCTGGAGAGCTGGTGCAAAGAGAACAACCTTCACATGAATGTGAAGAAGACGAAGGAGATGATTGTGGACTTCAGAAGGAACAAACACACCCACACCCCACTGTACATAGGTGGATCTGCGGTGGAGGTGGTCTCCAGCTACAAGTACCTGGGTGTACACTTGAATGATAACCTCAGCTGGAGCAACAACACCACCAGCCTGATCAAGAAAGGTCATCAGAGACTCTACTTCCTCAGACGGCTGAGACGAGCTGGTCTGAGAAGCTCAGTCCTCACCTCGTTCTACAGGTGTGCAGTGGAGAGCGTCCTGTGCTCCAGCATCAACGTGTGGCATGGAGGCTGCACAGTTGCAGAGAGGAAAGCTCTACAGAGAGTGGTGAAGGCTGCACAGAAGTCTGTGGGAGTCAGTCTCCCCACCATCACAGACATTTACACCTCCAGATGCAGAAAAAGAGCCACCTGCATCATGAAAGACCTCACTCACCCAGCACACTCACTCTTTGCACCACTCCCCTCGGGACGGAGGTTGAGGAGCATCAAATGTAGAACCACTAGACTGAGGAACAGCTTCTACCCTGAGGCTGTCAGACTCATGAATAAATAAATAATAAGAATAAACACTGCAAAATGTCACATCATGTTGATACTGATCTGTTTCTTGTTGCTGCGTTCATCTGTGACCATCTGCTCATAATGACTCATGTTCGTGCTGCTGTTTATAATGATGTTTTTCTACTACATTAGGGCTTAGTGTATTACTAGCTGATGTCTCTCTTAGTTAATCCTAGATGTTATTATTGTTTTTCTCTTGCATTTGTTGTTGGATGTAACTGGGACCCTGTGTACATAATCTCGTTTTCAACACATGTACTACATGCGGTGCAAATGACAATAAATTCTCTCTGACTCTGACTCAAATTTGGCAGCACGATGTCTCAGTGGTTAGCACTATTGTCTCACATCAAGAAGGTCCTGGGTTCAATCCCCGGTTGGACCTGGAGTGTTTCTGTGGAGTTTGCATGTTCTTCTCGTGCTTGCGTGGGTTTTATCCGAGTACTCCGGTTTCCTGCAACAGATCCAAAACATGCATGTTCTGCCTTCAGGTCCAGGCCTCCCTTGAAAAAAAGATCTGTGATCTCTATGGGATTTGCCTGCTTAAATAAAGGTTAATAAATAAAAATGTGTGTTAGTGTGTTAACTAGTGTTCTAAGTGATTGGCAAAAACTCAAAGCCACCTATCAACATTTGCTGGGATGGATGTTTTTATTTATTTATTTATTAATCAGGGAGATCCCAGCAAGACACTGTGCATTTTCCAGGTTGCCCTTGCATATTGCTAATTACTTTTTGTTTTTGTTTGTTTTTTTGCAAATGCAGATGGAATCATGAATGGAGATTCTGCAGCAACAAAGGATTTTATAAGGACTCATGCTGCAGAGCATTTAAAACATGCAAAGGAGGACATGGGCTCACACTGGACAATTAACACAACTGGTAGAGCTGCTGCCTCTCAGCGAGCAGGTCCCCGGTTCAAATCCCGGTCCGGGGGCCTTTCTGGGTGAAGTTTGCATGTTCTCTCCGTGCATGCGTGGGTTTTCTCCGGGGGCTCCAGTTTCCTCCAACAGTCCAAAAACATGCATGTTAGACTGATGGGGACTCTATGACCTTGGGTGTGAGTGAGACAGGTCTCTCTTGTAAATGAGTCCCCGTGGCTCAACGAGGCTAGCCTGTATAAATAAAGGTTGAATGAAAAAATGTGCCACAAAGAAGTGGAGGTGGGGCTTTCACACTGTACATTTAATGCACCACGAAGAAGTGGACACTGGACATTTAATGCACCACAAAGAAGTGGACACTGGACATTTAATGCACCACAAAGAAGTGGACACTGGACATTTAATGCACCACAAAGAGGTGGAGGACATAGGGTCACACAGGACATTTAAAACGTGCCACATAGAAGTGGAGGATACGGGCTCACACAGAACTGAGGAACACTTTTTGGGGGGGGAGATGCAAATAGGTGCTGGGCATTTGTGAAAAAGTTATTTATTTCAGTAATTCCATTCAAAAAGTAAAACTTCTATACAGTATTACTGTATATTCATTCACACAGACTGATATATTTAAAAATAATCTTAATGCTGATGATTATAACTGACAACTAATGAAAACTCCAAATTCATTATCAGTAAATTACATTACTTGAGATCAATTAAAAAATGATTTTTATAGATGTTGGCCAACTGAAAAGTATTAACATGGTAGCATGGTCCTTAGCCCCAACTATTGAAAGATGTACATATTGTACATTTCATGTTCATACATCTCAGTTGGCCAACATTTATAAAAATACTTTATTTTTATTGAGCTCAAGTAGTAGTCTAATTTTCTGAGATACTGAATTTAGGGTTGTCATTGGTTGTCAGTTTTAATCATCAACATTAAAATAAATAAACATTTGAAATATATCAGTCTGTGTGTAATGAATATTTCACTTTTTGAATGGAATTCCTGAAATAAAACAACTTATTTAAAATATTATGACCAGCACACTTTGTACAGATTATTTTTGTGGTGAGGGGACTGTAATTTTATACAGCTTTTTTATTTCTCTTGTTACTGCCTGCTATATCAAAAAGAAAAATGAAGGCATGTTAAAAAAAAAATTGTTAAGTACAGACCAAAAATGAAGGCATGTTAAAAAATTATTATTGTTTATGTTAAGTACGGCCAAAGAATGAAGGCATTTAAAAAAAAAAATATGTGAAGTACGGCCAAAGAATGAAGGCATTTAAAAAAAAAAATTATGTGAAGTACAGACCCAAGTGAGCTGTGTACTTTTATAGATTTGTTTGTGTATTTTGTGTTGCCACCAGTTGATAAGTTCCGTAATGTAAAGCTTTTTTTTTAAGTTACCAAAGGTGGAATTCTCAATTTTATGTGTTATGCTGTTCCTTTAAATTGTGTCAAATAAACAGGATAAAGGTAAAATTTATGGAGTGATTTGTAAAACTTAATCCAACTGTTTGTAGGATTTTAAAGCTGCGGATGGTCAAAGTATTTCCCTAGATTTGTTTGCCTCAACGCAATTTTAAAGTAGATTCATTATACTTTTTATATGCATAGCATGATTTTGACAAGCAGCATGTAAAGTGACTAAAATAAGTTAAATATAATAGCCTAATTAGAATAAGCTAAATACAGTAAGTTATTGACGTCAGATAGACGTCTAATGTCTAAAATATAACGTCTAAAAGACGCCTTTTAGACGTCAGGAATATAGACGTCTGTTGGACGTCGGAAAAAATACGTCTTTTAGACGTCATCTGGCGTAACGTTTTCGACCTTCCAGGGACCTGATTTCGACGTCCAGAAATGACCTGAAAAAGACGTCGTATAGACGTCACCTTGCTCAGTGGGTAAAGAGGAGCTGAGAAAGAGCAGGAATGAACTGAAGGATGGCATTAAGAAGGCCAAGGCCACGTATGCACAGAGGATCGAGGGACAGTTCACCTCACAAGACCCACGGAGCATGTGGAAGGGTATTAAATGCATAACAGATTACAAAGGCAAGAACAAACAATGCCCCAGGGACCCATCTCTGCCTGATGCCCTCAATAAGTTTTATGCACGTTTTGATGATCCAAACAGACCAGCTAGCACCAGACTCACCTCATCACCAGATGAAGAGCATCTCAGAGTGACCGCAGCAGAAGTGAGAGGCAGTCTCAGAAAGATTAATCCTCATAAAGCAACCGGACCAGACAACATCCCAGGGAAAGTTCTGAAGGAATGTGCGGACCAGCTCTGTGAGGTGCTGGCTGACATCTTCACCACCTCACTTGCACTGGAGTCAGTTCCCACCTGCCTGAAGACCGCGACCATCATCCCAGTCCCAAAGAGCTCCACAGTGACTGGTCTGAATGACTATAGACCAGTGGCCCTCACCCCGATAGTCGCTAAATGTTTTGAGAAACTGGTCATGTCCCACATCAAGGCAACCGTCAACATCAACGAGGACCCTCATCAATACGCATACCGCGAGAACCGATCAACAGAGGACGCCATTTCTTCCGTGGTCCACACTGCTCTCACCCACCTGGATCAGAAGGACTCATACGTGCGTCTGCTCTTTGTGGACTTCACATCTGCCTTCAACACCATGATCCCCCAAACTCTGATAGACAAACTATCTACACTTGGACTAAGCCCCTCTATTTGTAACTGGGTACTAGACTTCTTAACAGACAGACCACAGTCCGTGAAGATCCACAACTTCTCCTCCTCCACCATAACCCTCAGCACTGGCTCTCCTCAAGGATGTGTGCTGAGCCCCCTTCTGTTCACTCTGCTCACATATGATTGTACAGCCACACTTCCAGGCTGTCATATTGTTAAAGGGGACCACAGATGCAAAATTCACTTTTTAATGTTTTTTTTACTCAACTTTGGGTATTTACTTCATAAAAAAACAGTCCTTGTGCCAAAAAAATGCACCCAGTGGTTTATTTACTCTAAGTA
Organism: Garcialebias charrua; assembly: GCA_038048925.1. Taxonomy (NCBI): domain Eukaryota; kingdom Metazoa; phylum Chordata; class Actinopteri; order Cyprinodontiformes; family Rivulidae; genus Garcialebias; species Garcialebias charrua. The sequence continues at coordinate 32,017 of JBBPBX010022758.1, forward strand.
GATTTATTTATTTTTGATAAATACACCAGGATTCACACTTCCTGCAGTTATTGACGTCACAAGCCGTAGCCAATCACCTCAAACCTGAGTCCAGCCCCTCACCTAGCAACCCCTGGTTAGGCTCAACCCACTTCTGTATTAAACACATGACTGTTGTTTTTCATGATTTCATCTCATCTTTTGTTTATATGTTCTTAATTTCATGTGTACAGCACTTTGTTGCAGCTGTGGTTTTTTTAAATGGCTTTATAAATAAAGTATAATTGTTATTTTTATGTTTTAGTTCAATTTTTAGTGTATTTGCGATCGCTCCCAACGCGCAGCCGTCAAAAATTAAACGAGCGGACCCCCGGCGTAGGGACCAGCGGCAACGGGACACTGCTTCTGGCGGATGGAGCGGAGCTTCAATTGTACAGCCTCGCTGCAGCGTCCCAGCAGCCTCACAGCAGCGAGGACCTTCTCCTTACGGATTAATTTACGGGAGACACTTGGTGAACTTTGTGTTGTCTTGACTGGAACAGCGATAACTCCCAAAATCTCCGCGTGCAACGAGCGGAGCTGGCGAACACCGGAAGAGGAACAAGCTAACATTAGCTTCGGATTCGGGTGGTCTCATGCTAAAAGGAGCAGCTAATTGCGGCGCGCTCAGACGGGTTTCGGTAAGTTATCTTAAGCTAGCACTAACAGTAAGTCAAATGAGTAATAAAAAAAGAGCTAATTTTAAAACAACAACACATTACAGATACTGGCTGTTACAGAGGGCGTAAACAGATCGTTGAAGGGCGTGGACTTCAAGAAACCGGTCGTTCAAAACGAAAGTTAAAAATGGCAGAATTAAAAAGGGTATAATTAATTATCTAAGAATTATTTTGTGTATTAAAATGAATTAATATTGTCAAGATAGCACACAGACATAACATAAAAATTTTAAATACCTATATGTGGTCTCCTTTAAGTTTGCAGATGATACAGCGGTGGTGGGATGCATCACAAACAATGATGAGTCCAGCTACAGACAGGAGGTGGAACACCTGGAGAGCTGGTGCAAAGAGAATAATCTTCACATGAATGTGAAGAAGACAAAGGAGATGATTGTGGACTTCAGAAGGAACAAACACACCCACGCCCCACTGAAAATAGGTGGGTCTGCAGTGGAAGTGGTCTCCAGCTACAAATACTTGGGTGTACACATGAATGATAACCTCAGCTGGAGCAACAACACCACCAGCCTGATCAAGAAAGGTCATCAGAGACTCTACTTCCTCAGACGGCTGAGACGTGCTGGTCTGAGCAGCCCAGTTCTCACCTCGTTCTACAGGTGTGCAGTGGAGAGCGTCCTGTGCTCCAGCATCAACGTGTGGCATGGAGGCTGCACAGTTGAAGAGAGGAAAGCTCTACAGAGAGTGGTGAAGGCTGCACAGAAGTCTGTTGGAGTCAGTCTCCCCACCATCACAGACATTTACACCTCCAGATGCAGGAAAAGAGCCACCTGCATCATGAAAGACCTCACTCACCCAGCACACTCACTCTTTGCCCCACTCCCCTCAGGACGGAGGTTGAGGAGCATCAAATGTAGAACCACTAGACTGAGGAACAGCTTCTACCCTGAGGCTGTTAGACTCATGAATAAATAAAAATAAAATAAAAAATAAACACTGCAAAATATCACATTGTGCTGATGCTGATCTGTTTTCTTGTTGCTGTGTTCATCTGTGTTCATCTGTGACCATCTGCTCATACAAACTCATGTTCGTGCTGCTGTTTATTCCCACTATATTAAGCTTAGTGTATTACTAGTTGATGTTTTTCTTAGTTAATTCTAGATGTTATTACTGTTTTTCTCTTGCATTTGTTGTTGGATGTAACTGGGACCCCGTGTACATAATCTCGTTTTCATCACATGTACCACATGCGGTGCAAATGACAATAAAGACTCTCTGACTCTGACTCTGACTCTCTGACATTCATACACCGGTAGTGGTAGGCCTTGCAAGGCGCCATCCAGACCTACCGGGAGCAACTCGGGGTTAAGTGTTTTGCCCAGGGACACAATGACACATGGTGGGCGGACGCGGGATTCGAACCTCCAACCTTCCGATCGGGGGTCGACTGCCATTACCACGGCCGCCCCCTGAATGGGGGGCGGCCGTGGCTGAACAACATCCACAATATTACTGTTTGTGCCGGGGGGACTGGATCTTTGGGATGAACCAGTATTTGCCGTAATGTATTTTGGGGTTTAAAAGCCACTGAGATGTTATGTTTAGAAGAAAAAAAACTTTCAATTTCTCTGAAACTCCCGCAACATACGGAACGACGACTGGTCTAGGTCTGGGTTCCTTCTTTTCACCTGATGGCTAGCTGGAGTCCTGTTTGGGTTTCTTCTCTGCTTTCAGGAAGGCCCAATTAGGATATCCACATTTCTCAAGAGCCTGTCTTGCGTGGGATTTCTCCATCTGCCTGGCTCCCACCTACAAAGACCAATATTTGCAGTTTGACTCCCATCACCCTCTGGAGCACAAGTTAAGGCTCCGGCAGAGCTCTGCGTACGGCCTGTACACCGCTCTACGTGCGTGTTCTGTGCGCACGCGTTCACCAGCACAGCTCTGCGTTCGTTCTCGCGTTTTTGCTCCAAATTCTTGTCGTAATTTGAGCAGTTGCGCACAGAGCGTTTACCTACGGGACAAACTGAGGTTGCTGATTGGTCATTTGCTGACACGCCTACTGAATTGATTGACAGGTCGGGTGGGGGGAAAAAAAGGCACAAGCTGGCTCAGGCTGCAGCCGCTGCGGTGTTCTAAACTTTATATGTTAATAAAAAGTTCTAAAAAATAAAAATAAAAACAGCAAGTGCTGGTCCTGCATCCCACAGCCCACCAGGAAATCCACAGAACCTTGCGCAGCCACGTAGGACCCGAGTTTAATTCGCTCGTTACAAATTCATTCATTTCAATCATGGACTCAACGGAGGAGGAAGCGATGCGATCACTTGACTTTTGGCAAAAAAAAACAAAAGAAAAGTCCAGATCAGGGATGAAGAAGGGGAATTTAATACATTTGTGTCACATACAAAACAGTCCGGTGCCGGGCAGTTTATTGTGAGACAACGCGCCTTGCGTATGCGGTCGTAAAATTTGAGCTTTGCGCGTTCGTGCCCTGCGGGGCTACGCTTGTGCCTCTGCGTACGTACTGTCGTACGCAGAGCTCTGCCGGGGCCTTTTGGAGTCATCAGGACTCTGTACCATAGAGCAGACAGCACCCCCCACTAATTCAAGAGCCAGGCAGAAGGAGAAGTCCTACACAAGACAGGCTCTAGAGAAATGTGGATATCCTAACTGTAACTTAGTATTACATTTTGAAAAAAAAAAGACGTCGAGTCAGGCAGCACGGTGGCACAACTGGGAGAGCTGCTGCCTCTCAACGAGCAGGTTACCCTGGTTGAAATCCTAGTCCGAGGGGGGCTTTCTAGGTGGAGTTTGCATGTTCTCTCCATGCATGCATAGATTTTCTCTGGGTACTCCGGTTTACTCCCACAGACCAAAAACATGCATGTTAGTGTGGTGGTACCGAGTTGTTCTAATTAAAATTATGTAATTTACAAGGCACAGAGGTTTGTAGATCTTAGAAAAATACTTAGGACATCTGAGACAGGCTTACAAATTTAGAAAACTGTGTATTTATTAGTTTCCATTTTTATCTATAAATACTTTTTTTAGAAATACTTTTAATATTTATTTATTAAATACAGTACTATGAAAAAAAAGAGCAGGAACAAAACCCAGGAGCTGAGGTTACCGGAAGAAGGCCACCAAACCAGCACAGGACCCCAGCAACTGGAAAAGAAAAGAACAATTAATAAAGGGCAACCACCAAACTAAGTCTAATAAAAAAAGAAAATGAAAAACCAATTACAAATATAGTAATTCAACAATATGCCCAATAATTTACCAAAATTAAATTCCAGCCCAACTAAATATCTAAATGATACACTACAAAGTAAAAGGGCTATAAACAAACAAAAGAAAAACCATTAAAGAAATAGAACTTTAACAAATCACATACTCATTTTAAAAGTGCTAGTCCAGACCCAGGTGTGTTGCTAAAAACCCACGCCACTGACATGAGTGTTCAGGGATCGCTCCCCAAACAATTCATTGTTGAGAAGTCCAGTGAAGCAGCAACAGGTGTCGGAGATAATTAAGTGCAATAATCTGGAGAACCCAAACAGCAGTGGTCCTCCATGGAGCCAGAACAATGGTAATCTCAGTGGAGACAAAACAGCAGTGATCTTCCATAAAGACAAAGCAGCAGTGGTCCCAACTTCAGCATAAGACCTGCCGACACACACATGCAGACATGCACACACAGGAGGAGGAAGCAGCAAGCTTGGTGTTCACCCCACAAGGGACAAAACAGCATGCACAACACGATCAGCTGCTCAGCCACAACCAAACCACACAGGTTGCAAGCCATGTAGTGGGAGCAGGAGGAAAACAGGTGCCAGAATGAGCATTACCACCTCCTTTTATACTCCGCCGACCTCGTTTACCAGGAAGTGATGTTTCTCTAGCCAAGTATATTTCCATACTGCTACATTAGGCTGATTGGTAACTCTAAATTGTCCCTAGATGTGAGTGAGAGAGTGAATGGTTGTTTGTCTTGTCTGTCTCTATGTGGTCCTGTGATGGACTTATGACCAGTCCAGGGTGTACCCCACCTCTCGCACAGTGATGACTGGACATGGGCACCAGCGGCCCTTGCAACCCGAAAAGAAAGAAGCGGGTAAAAGATAATGGATGGATGGATGGACGGACTTGGAGACATTGGCAGCACTGTTACAAACTACTCTTTACTCACTCATGGTTGTTTTTGCTTTTATTTCTATCAATATGTGTTGCTTTTAAGGATATTTTTTTCTTTTCCATTGCCATCAGGATACTGCTCAGGATGGAAGGTTGCAAGAAAACGAACAACCAATGCAATCCACTGGCTTATTTAGATAATTTTTAATAATTGCCATTTTATAATAAATTTGAATATTTTGTCCAGTGTCCTGAGAAGACATTTGTTTTAAATTGGTACTATATGAATTAACTGAATTGAACTGAACTACAGCAGGATTTATTTGGTCATCTAACAACCATTAATATAATGTTTACAATGTTTTGAAGGATTTAAATATTCATATTTAATAACCTATTGAGCATCAGGGTTTTATAAGAAGTGTCAAAAAGCATGATGCTTCTGCCACAAAGCGAAGAAAATAAACTTTCAACAGAGCCTCAAACATGTATCAGCTTGCAAGTATGTATGACTGCTGCTCGACAAAATGATACTTTTCTTTTCTCAAGTGAACATAATGAGCACTGCTGGAAGGAGGCTTGTGCAGGAATTCACCTCTGGGCCAGTTGAAAGGCATTGCCTCAGGTAAGACCACTAATGACTGAAGCTAGGTTACTACTTTTTTGTAAGGTTTCACACAGGTTGCCTCATCATTAGATGGTTTGTTAACCCGCATTGCACTGATTTAGATTTTTAAACCATCCACCAAATATGTTGTTTTGGAGCAAGGTCATTTGAAAACAAATCGTTTGATAGTTTGTAAAATTTTCATCTTATAACAAAGTCAAAAGCTACCGTACTTTTCGGCCTGTAAGTTGCAGATATTTTCCTAATTTGCATGTCTTGCGACTTATACAGCGACGCAACGTATTTATGGAATTTCCCCCCCCATATTTTTAGACCAATTTTTAGCTGAGTTATGACCGTTTCCATTCATTCTGACAGAAAAAATGGAGCAGCACCACTTTCGGCCGCTAGGGGCGCAGTATAACTTTTGGCCACTAGGGGGCGCTAAAGGACCCTCCAGGCTTTTGACGACTACCGGTGTACCTGAATGTGTACGGATATTTTAGAGCAAAAAAGTCCTTTTGGATGGACAGCGTGTGTGCACACATCATGCTGCAATTTAAAGGACAACACCCACCATGACAGTAACAATTCACCATATTGAACTATTACTGTAGTAGAATATTTCGTCTATTTTCATTTTTGCATTTGGGCCAGGCGAGGGTTAAAAAAACAAAAAAAAAAACCGAGTCCCGAATGAATCCGGAAACGCGGCCGAAAAGTGTCGAAGTGTGGAGTGACTTTTGTCACGTCTCCACCCAGAAGGAAGGGATGAGTTTCCATGGAGGTTTATGAGAGTGAGAGTAAAACTGCATATTTCCTGGTGCATTTTTGTGTACAGCTGGACCAGTGCTCTGTTTTTATTTTTTATTTATTTTATAGACCTTTTTAATAAGATATAACACCGCTGCGACTGTTGCTGGCTGCTCTCCTCTCCTCTGCCCAGAGAGGAGCGAGCCGCGCGGCTTCTCCCTGGCTCCCCGTTCCGCTGCGTCAGCTTTGAAGTTCGTGCCGGGGCTCGGTTCTGTCCCAGCCTTGTTGCTGGAGCACGGGGAAGCACGGAGAGCACGGGGAAGCACGGGAGAGCACGGGAGAGCACGGGGAAGCCCGCGCGCTCAGAGCTCCGCGCCGCGGCTGCCTTTCTACTCCCGACCTGTCTGGTCAGGGGAGAGAATAAAAAGCCGATGCGGAAATTAATGAATTTGTCGCGATCAAGCGAATTAAACTAGTATGTCTACGTGGATGCTGCTCAGAATATGACAGACATCAGTGAGCGACCGCTTCTCTTTTTTTTTTCCTCTCTTAGAGCAGCGGTCATGGAAGTTGATGAAGGCTTATTATAACTCCGCCTGTAACTCCAAGGCGGAATCTTTAGTGATGTGAATGCCCATATTTGGAGAGGGGCAGATCTTCCCGGAGCTTCTGCTAAAATCTGCTATAAATCATGAAATAACACATTTAGCGTTATTTCTCTACAATATAAATAAACGCTCCTGTATTATTTTTAAATAAACTAATAAATATTAATGGCGATGCAATTTGAAAACATGGTGGGTCATGGACTTTAAAGATAAAATTAAAGTGTTTAACTCCATTCCTGCCATCATCTTGGGAGGCTTGACCAAGCTTCAAAGCAGCTCTGCACCGCCTTTGGGAGAAGTGATGGTGGACGGAGAACAACGGCTTCACGGCTACAGGATGGATGTGCCACGCCACGTTCCAGCAGGTCCTCGGATGGATGGATAAGTGATTGGTTTAAATGCAGAGTCAAATTTCGTCTTGTATGGAAACATACACAGATGACAAAAATATGACATTATTATTATTATTATTATAAAGCGTGGACCTCAGTCAGTAAAGAATCCATCCGTTGGGGTTCAGGAAGGCCAGGATGTTTGCTGGACGTGGATGAGGAAGAGGAGGCATGCTCTGAGCTGCATCAACTACCTGATACCTCAGGAGTTGGCAGAACTCTTCACCAGCGACACAGAGGATGAAGAATTCAACGGGTTTGAATAAAAATAAATGAATAAATAGGCGTTTCTGTCATCATTCTGGGCGGGTGAGCATGTAGTAATTTTAAAGCTGCTTTATTTCGTCGGCTTCATTTTGCCGGCTTCATTTTGCCATGTTTTAACCGTCAAAGTGCATTTATTGGGGCCGTGGCGTAGTGGTAATGGCAGTCATCCCCCGATCGGAAGGTTGGCGGTTTTAATCCCGGTTCCCCACACCATGTGTCGTTGTGTCCTTGGGCAAGACACTTAACCCCGAGTTGCTCCCGGTAGGACTGGAAAGCGCCTTGCATGGCAGTCTGCCACTACCGGTGTATGAATGGGTGTATGAATGGGTGGATGGTTGGTATTGTAAAGCGCTTTGGGGCCCCTCATAGGGGGCTGGAAAGCACTATATAAATAAGCTCCATTTACCGTTTACCATTTATTAAGAAAGGTTCAGATGAGATACATTTTTACTATAACATCAGCAAACAAATATATATTTTTAGGTGTTTAGAGGTATCTTGTTAAATTTTAAAGAGATGAAGGTTTCCGCTCGTTGCGCGCGCACGTTTGGAAGACCCGACAAAGTGAAACTATTTAAATCCAGCTGATTTGAACATTATGTTCATTTATTAAAAGTGAAGTCTGCAGTTTCTGTAGAACATCAGCACTTAGAAAAAATTTCAACAAGCAAAGCATTCTGACCCCTCCCCCTCAGAGCCATATATGGCTCTGCCCCCTTGTGGTCTGTTGAAATTCAAATTCAAGCTCTGTTTTTATTGGCTGATTCAAATTCAAGCTCGGTTTTTATTGGCTGGTTACAAACTTTGTTTTTATTGGCTGGAAAATGGCGGGTCACTTTTTCTTTTTAGAAATGCTTATTTACCACCTGGAGAAGCAAGGGGACAATATTTTTTTTAAGTTTTTTTCAGAGATTACCTCTCTAACATCAATCTAGTGACAGAGTGAAGAAATATGTTAAAAATATATTGTTAGAAAAGTTACATATAGCAGCTTTAAGGAAAAGTTCAGCTCAGACACATCTTTGCTATAATTTTCAGCAAACAAATATATTTTTAAGGTGTTTATCTTGTTAAAGTCCTTCCATGCACGCTTTTATGGCCATTTGGCAGCCAATCCATTTTTGGCAAAACACTGGCCTACATTTCCGGGTTGTCAGCGGTGACGAGTAACATACGCGACGCGTCAGAGGTGACGCATAATAGATGCGACGTATACACGTTTATGGATTTTTCCCCTTTATTGGACATAATTGGACTGATGCGACGTGTAAGGCGGTGCGACGTGTATGGCGAAAAATACGGTAATTAGATTAGATTAGATTCAACTTCATTTTCATTGTGCCGAGTACAGGTACAGAGCCAATGAAATGCTGTTAGCATCTAACCAGAAGTGCAAAATACAGTATTACTAACAATTATTTACAGATAAAGTGCAAGGAATGAGTATGAAGAAGAATGCATACAAATGTCCACATTATATACAACAGAGGCCAGTAGAGTTATTATTTAAAACATAAATGTTGAATAAGAATATGCATATACAGGTAGTCCCCGTCTTACGAGCGCTCTGACCTACGAGGTTCCGGACTTACGAGCTGGCAAATTTTTGGAAAAAACGCAAAAAATACCGAGTTTTTCTGTGTTTTTTCACCACAGTTCGTTAGCTAAACATGTGGACAC
>JBBPBX010022759.1:0-21792 GCA_038048925.1 Garcialebias charrua
CTGGCCTCTATTGTCCTTCACTGGCCTCTGTTGTCCTTTACTGGCCACTGTTGTCCTTCACTGGCCTCTGTTGTCCTTCACTGGCCTCTGTTGTCCTTTACTGGCCACTGTTGTCTTTCACTGGCCTCTGTTGTCCTTCACTGGCCTCTGTTGTCCTTTACTGGCCACTGTTGTCCTTCACTGGCCTCTGTTGTCCTTCACTGGCCTCTGTTGTCACTGGCCACTGTTGTCCTTCACTGGCCTCTGTTGTCCTTCACTGGCCTCTGTTGTCCTTCACTGGCCTCTGTTGTCCTTTACTGGCCTCTGTTGTCCTTTACTGGCCTCTGTTGTCCTTCACTGGCCACTGCTGTCCACTGGCCACTGTTGTCCTTCACTGGCCACTGTTGTCCTTCACTGGCCACTGTTGTCCTTCACTGGCCTCTGTTGTCCTTCACTGGCCTCTGCTGTCCTTCACTGGCCACTGCTGTCCTTCACTGGCCACTGTTGTCCTTTACTGGCCACTTCTGTCCTTTACTGGCCACTTCTGTCCTTCACTGGCCACTGTTGTATTTCACTGGCCACTGTTGTCCTTCACTGGCCACTTCTGTCCTTCACTGGCCTCTGTTGTCCTTCACTGGCCACTGTTGTCCTTCACTGGCCACTGCTGTCCTTCACTGGCCACTGTTGTCCTTCACTGGCCACTGCTGTCCTTCACTGGCCACTGTTGTCCTTCACTGGCCTCTGTTGTCCTTCACTGGCCTTTGTTGTCCTTCACAGGCCTCTGTTGTCCTTCACTGGCCTCTGTTGTCTTTCACTGGCCTCTGTTGTCCTTTACTGGCCTTTGTTGTCCTTCACTGGCTTCTGTTGTCCTTCACTGGCCACTGTTGTCTTTCACTGGCCTCTGTTGTCTTTCACTGGCCTTTGTTGTCCTTCACTGGCCACTGTTGTCTTTCACTGGCCACTGTTGTCTTTCACTGGCCTCTGTTGTCCTTTACTGGCCTTTGTTGTCCTTCACTGGCCTTTGTTGTCCTTCACTGTTTTCTGTTGTCCTTCACTGGCCACTGTTGTCTTTCACTGGCCTCTGTTGTCCTTTACTGGCCTTTGTTGTCCTTCACTGGCCTTTGTTGTCCTTCACTGGCCTCTGTTGTCCTTCACTGGCCTCTGTTGTCTTTCACTGGCCTCTGTTGTCCTTTACTGGCCTTTGTTGTCCTTCACTGGCCACTGTTGTCTTTCACTGGCCACTGTTGTCTTTCACTGGCCTCTGTTGTCCTTTGCTGGCCTTTGTTGTCCTTCACTGGCCTCTCTTGTCCTTTACTGGCCTTTGTTGTCCTTCACTGGCCACTGTTGTCTTTCACTGGCCTCTGTTGTCCTTCACTGGCCTCTGTTGTCCTTCACTGGCCTCTGTTGTCCTTCACTGGCCTCTGTTGTCTTTCACTGGCCTCTGTTGTCCTTTACTGGCCTTTGTTGTCCTTCACTGGCCACTGTTGTCTTTCACTGGCCACTGTTGTCTTTCACTGGCCTCTGTTGTCCTTTACTGGCCTTTGTTGTCCTTCACTGGCCTTTGCTGGCCTTCACTGGTTTCTGTTGTCCTTCACTGGCCTGTGTTGTCCTTCACTGGCCTTTGTTGTCCTTCACCTGTGTAGGGATATCGCAGCGGCCAGTTTTGCTGACCGTACAATATTCCAGATGATAGATTGATCGATCAGGTTTTCACCTGACAAACTTATCATCAATATTCACGAGTTCTCTCTTTTTAGATTAATACCTATAATTCTGTGCCTTGGAGGTGAAAATGTAAAGACATGAAACGTCAATTTATGAACTGAATCATTAATTAATTAATTAATTAATTAATTAACAAATCATTATATTACACCATGACACACATTAGTACATGTTTGGATCGATCGAATTTCCTATAACTAACTGTTCACAGATTTAAATTTTGAACAACAGACAAGTAAAAGATGACATTACTTCTTCTGCAGGTACTTTTGACTTAGTTTGTTGTTGACAACAAAGATAAAGTTTAAAGGGAAGTTTTTAGCATAAGAAGGAGGAAAAGTGGAAAAGAAGGGGTGAACTGTCTTGAATGTTTATAACCAGAACATGGCACGTTCTCCGTGCGGTCTCCAGCTGGACGTATCCGTGTGTAAACAATCAGCGACTTTACCTTTGACGGTCTGCAAAGAGCGATCAGGTCCTTGAAGTCCGATGAGGTCAGTCAGTTTACCTTGCAGCTTCTCACGTCCGCCTTTGGCCCACTGAAGTAACGGCAGTCTGGTTGATTTTCAGAGTAAAAGTGTTCTTGGATGTGAACACTCATTGTGGTCGGAGCTTAGAAGCTCAGGTGAGTTAACAGCAGTCTTGCTATTAACTCGGCTGTTGAACTGGACCGTTGACACTTGGTCCAAGTTCTCAGCTTCAAAGAGAAAGTCAATTCATGTCAACTTTCTTCCAGCAACTACTGAAGAGAAGTAAGATGTGAAGGTTTTAACTGAAACGTGACCCAGAAAACGTGTTATTTTTGATTGGCCGAATGGCATCAGAAGATGATGTGAGGGTGACATCAACACGTTGAAAGGGGGTCAAAAGATTAGTTTGTCAGAAAGATAAAGTGTTAGTTTCAGATGTCAGCATTTTATGATAAAACTGATTCCTTTGCTTTAACACTTTAACAAAATACTGTTGGTTTGATTAAAAACAATGTCATTACAGCCTCACATATGAAACCTACTATGATAATAGCAAAACAGATATCATTAATCTTGATTATTTAAGGACAAAAACGAAATGTCTCTTGTTGTCCTGTTTTCAAACTAAATGAAAAAGATAAAGTGTTCCTTTTATCTTCACATGCAAGTTCGAGAGGAGAAATCCTTCATGTACCACATTTTGAGGAAATGTCCAGTTTGAATTAAATAGTCCTTGACTATCAAACATTAAATGCACTAATGATTATACAAATAACACAAGTTATTCATTGATGACATTTGAATTAACACAAATTAAAAGAAGTCTCTGGATGACTTAATTTATGATGTTTGATTCAAATTAAAAGTAATAAAAGTATTATTGTCCCTTCAGGAATAACTCCCAAAAAGTTCATTACTGAGAACGATCAGAGACGTGCTTCAAACTCAAGGTTGTATCACTACAGTCCCCCCTTTTGGAACTCATCGCCTGTCCACGGGGATGAGGTCCAACATGAAAAGATACCACCAAATGTCTCTGATCTTGATGTAATCCAGCAAGTGGGAAAAAATCAAAAATTATAATTCCATAATGTTTTTGGAAATTCCACACTGTTCGTAGGTAATCCCACTGCGGTAAGCTTTTGATCCTTTGGAAAATTGAGGCTGTAATCCCTTGGAAAACAAAGTCTTATAATCCACAGCGGTAATTCCATAGCGGTAATTCCATAACGATTAGAGTTGTTGATTTCATCAGCAACAATTGTTTTTATCAGCATTTAGATCAGCATTTAGAGGGGATCCCTCGATTGATAAAGAGGAGGCGACCCTTGGATGAAGGTTGAAGACCAACGTTGAAATAGCAGGTCCCCACATCGAAGGTTGAAGGCTGGTTGGTTTCCAGTCCGTGCCACTCTGGTTCTATGTGTCATGCAATTATGTGGTTTTAGGTGGGCTTATCATTGGGATTTTACATTAAGCCTTACCTATATGCACCTGGTAAGTAAGCTATCATGGTTTAGATCAGCTACAATTATCAATTAATGGGTGGATCAATGCTGTAAAAATCATGTATAGGGATCTATACCTATAGAAGGTTCAGGAGGGCTTCTGTAACGAATAATAATAATAATAATAATAATGAATTCAATTTATAACGCACTTTTCATTAGTGAAAATCTCAAAGTGCTACACACATTGAATGCTACACACATTCATACACCGGTAGCGGCAGACTACCATGCAAGGTGCTTTCCAGTCCTACCGGGAGCAACTCGGGGTTAAGTGTCTTGCCCAAGGACACAACAACACATGGTGTGGGGAACCGGGATTCGAACCGCCAACCTTCAGATTGGGGGACGACTGCCATTACCACTACGCCACGGCCGCCCCCAACGAAGGCCTCTTCTTCCAAACTATTCCTCCATTCATAATTTAGTTTAAGTTAAACTAAAATAGAAAAGAAAATATAGTATGGTCTAAATGTCTGGTGTCCTTTTAGACGAACGACGCAAGATTTGGTATTTCCTATAAATTTTGAAGTCTATGACGAGACTCATCAAAAATGAATAGATAATCTAGAATAGAGACGATCGAATCGGTTCTACTTAAATGATTATGAGATCAGTATAGATTATAGTACCTTAAGTAGCATTAATCTACAATGACTCTACAATTATCGAGGTTTTTACAAAATGAAACTGCATGTTGGCATAGTTAAATCCATTTAAGTCTTTAACTAACATTAATACAAAACCTCTTTTGGCTGGGAGTGTTCAGAAAACAATACCAAGTTTCAATAACAACAAAAGTAGCAATTAAGCAACTAGAAAACAACGTTTCACTGCTTCAACTCACTCCTGTCGTCAGATTCCAATGTGTATCACACAAGAAAAACAGGTCTTAGCTTTATAACCGATGTCAATTAAATCTTGCAGATTTAAACGGTTGTTAAGGTTAGTTTTTTTGTTGTGGGTTTTTAGACTTAGCGTTTCTAAGTTCTAGTTGGAACGGTTTCTTTTAGCAACTAATATAGTTTAAACTGTTTAGTTTATTTACTATCGTGTGCTTGGACGACCTTAATTTCCCATGAAGTCTGTGAGTTTGCAAGATCTTTGTCGTTTGTGGGGTTATTGAAATCTTTGTCTTTGTCTTGGGCATGACCTAACATCACCCCCCTGTGGTCATGGGGGACCACGCACACAGGTGAGGACGTCCGTCCATGGGCACGAGTTGGGATGCCTTTGTTTAGTCTAAGCTGTTTGTGCAACTTTTTGGGAACCGTACACAGGAACCTTATAGGTTTCGGCCAACGTTTCTTCTTACGTTTACCTCTTTCTGTGTAATTCAGGTGTGTCACAACCGTCGGCACAGTCGCAGGTGTGTCTGATTGTACAGACCGCAACGGGTCACTGTCGTTGTGTGTGTCTTCCCACTTCTTGACTGAAGAGGGGCTCTTTGAGTCTGTAAGAACTATGTCATTTCTGATTAGTTCTGGATTCAAATGTTCTTGAACCAAGGTTTCATCGAAAGCTTGGCTGGTTGCCGATTTATCTGTCCCAGAGGACAGTACAACGTCTTCGGTGTGGGATCCTTGGATCTCCACACCTTCGTCTACCTGTGGTAGGCAGTGTTCAGTGAGTGCTGAATGTTTCAGCTCGCAGAGGAGGTCCTCTTGTTGGGCCAGGGTTGGGTCCAACTGTTGGGTCTCTTCTGCCTCATCTCTATTTGAAGGTTCACTTACCGGGCTTGTGATATCAGTTGGGGAGTCATCCGTGCCTTCTGCTGTACCATCTGTTAGACAGACAGTGTCGTGACCTTCAGGATCTTGATGACTGTCAGCAATTTGTTGGCTGTCAGCTTCTTTGGCAATGTTGTTGTTATTGTCCTCAATGTTATTATTGTTGAAAGCTGTGTGCTCTGAGTTTTTGTGAAAGACAGTGCTGCACATCGCTCCACCAGGTTGGACAATGATGTTTGTGTTATTATCAATGATAATGCCACTCATTGTATCAGGTTGGTCAACCACTGTAACATTCAAATCTTCTAACAAACAACTTACTTCCTCTGTCTCTTCCGAGCGCAGAGGTGTTGTGCCTTTTTTCTGGAGCATTTGTGACTCCTTGCATGTCTCAAACTGTAGCATTTGAGGTGCAGGAGGAGGAGCAGGTCCTTGGCTCTGAACAAACCTCTTTGGGTTTTTCGTAGAGTGGACATCTCCCTTTTGTGGTATTGTGCCTGTCTCAGATTTTTCTATCTGAGTAGCTACATGAGCAGAGCTCCGTTTAAACCACTTTGAGTCACTGTTCCAGTTGGCACCAACATTTCGTTGTTTGTTGGTTTGAACATCTTGTTTATCCTCGCTTTCCGTAGGAGAGGGAACCTCTTCTATTTTTAGCGACTGGGGTTTGACCATTTGACCTGGGCACACCTCTGAGGGTGTTTTGCTTTGCATGTGAGCTTCAAAAACATTTATAGCACACTCTTTTATTTCATCGATGGTGTTTTTGTAATAACACGTGAGGTGTAGAACTTTTCTCAGCGTGGGGTGGAGATTGAAGCTGAAAAGAAGTTTGAAATTTTCATCTTCCTGCATTTCTGGTTCATTTCGATCACCAAAATATGCTTTTTTAATTCTATCACAGAACAGTAATGGGTGTTCATCTTTCTCTTGCAAGATGTGCTTTCCCAAAAAGTTCATTACTGAGAGCGATCAGAGACGTGCTTCAAACTCAAGGTTGTATCACTACACCTGCCTTTGTTGTCCTTCACTGGCCTCTGTTGTCCTTCACTGGCCACTGTTGTCTTTCACTGGCCACTGTTGTCTTTCACTTCACTTCAACACTTGCTCTTCTCAAGGGCGGACATCTCCTCTCTATCTTTGCTTTTGCTCTGTCTTGTCTGTGAAACTGTGTGAGAGCCTCTCTTCTACAAAATCTTCTGAATCATAACTATGGACTTCAATTTGGTCAGTTGGTCCCTCAACACAACTGATAACCTAGGCGAGCCGATTTGCCCTGTTGATATGCACACAGATGGATATCTCATCGACTTGGAAGACTTGATGGCGTGTCTATCTCTGCTGTCATCTGTGGATATTAAGGACACATTTAATTGGATTCATGATAACTGGTTCCTGCTTTTTGGATTTGGCTGGTTCCTGGTCTATCAACACACAAGGAAGACATCGGCGGCTAATCTGGACCTGGTCAGGCTGCCTGCCTTACATGATGGCTTGGTTCATGTCTCGAGAATCCAGACTTTTGGCTGAATGGATTAGATCTCGGGGATTTTCTCAGGCACGTTCCATTGGTATGGTCATTTTAATTTGGACATTTTGGAAGCGAGTGGACCGACACAGACTGAAGGTAGATGTCATTAAAGTTCTGCCTGTCCCCAAAACAATCGTGTTTATCTGACATTCGGCTCCCCGACTGGCCTTGACAGGCCGTCTTATCTCAACACGCCTGAGAAGTTTTGTAAACCTGATGCTCTCACCTTTCCAAACCTTCTACTGAGGAATTCCACAGACTTTTCAGAGGAGCCCAGCTGAATAAACATTCTGTCATCATTTCAGGACTCTGGATGATTTGCCTCTGGCCGTCCTTGGCAGCTGTGTGTTAGGATTTTTTTTTGTCTCCAAACCCTATGTGTCATTTTTCACCACTTTTATTGTCTGTCCAACAGATCTCACTTGTAAATGAGTCTTCGAGGCTCAAAGTGACTTATCTGTTTAAATAAAGGTTGAATGAATGAATGAACTGGCCACTGTTGTCCTTCACTGGCCACTGTTGTCCTTCACTGGCCACTGTTGTCCTTCACTGGCCACTGTTGTCCTTCACTGGCCACTGTTGTCCTTCACTGGCCACTGTTGTCCTTCACTGGCCACTGTTGTCCTTTACTGGCCACTGTTGTCCTTTACTGGCCACTGTTGTCCTTCACTGGCCACTGTTGTCCTTCACTGGCCACTGTTGTCCTTCACTGGCCACTGTTGTCCTTTACTGGCCACTGTTGTCCTTTACTGGCCACTGTTGTCCTTTACTGGCCACTGTTGTCCTTCACTGGCCACTGTTGTCCTTTACTGGCCACTGTTGTCCTTCACTGGCCACTGTTGTCCTTCACTGGCCACTGTTGTCCTTTACTGGCCACTCTTGTCCTTTACTGGCCACTGTTGTCCTTCACTGGCCACTGTTGTCCTTTACTGGCTACTGTTGTCCTTCTTTGGCCACTCTTGTCATTTACTGGTCACTTGTTGTCCTTTACTGGCCACTGTTGTCCTTTATTGGCTATTTTTGTCCTTCACTGGCCACTGTTGTCCTTCACTGGCCACTGTTGTCCTTCACTGGCCTCTGTTGTCCTTCACTGGCCACTGTTGTCCTTCACTGGCCACTGTTGTCCTTTACTGACTACTGTTTTCCATTACCTGGATTTTCACCCAATGGATGAGTTTGCTGGAATTAGCTGAAAGATCTGAATTTCATTTATTAAAGTTAAATACAACACTAGCTGAAAACTAACGGTAGCTACATGAAGTAGCAAGAAGTAAAATGTAGGAGAAAAATGAAGCTTTTGACAGCAAAAAGTAAAGCGTGCTGAAACAGATTTCATAGACAATAATGTTTTAAAATATTTACAGTCAGCATCATGCGCTCCCATATGTTGCTCTTGTGTTTTATCTGCTTGTGTTCCTGTGTCTTTTAGCAAAATATCTCACAAACCATTAGACACATTTTAATGAAACTTGCAGAAAGAAATTATTAGATGTACGTCTACAACTAACCAACTTTTGGAGTCAACTCAATTCAAGACGACTGCCACAGTCAGCTGACCACTCAATTAGTAAACAAGTTTTTCCATTTTTCGGTCGCATATTAACAGTTGCTTCGCTGTATCTGTGGTTTTCATTTTATTTGTCATGTTTTTGAGTGTGTATGTTAATGTAACATAAAACCAGCATATATTTCATTTTCTGTGTGATTTAAGAGGCTAGTGTTCTCCCTCTGGAACAGCTAGAAGAACAGCAGAGGGTGTTCTCCACCCGTCCGTAACAGATTTAGTCATAAATCTGTTGGATTAATACACAGCCTCCCAAGGACTCTCCTGGTGTGTGTTGTTGAAACACAGGAGTCACTAAAAGCTAGACTGCAGGCACTATTTGTCTTCAACTCTCTTTTCCATCACAGTTATTGATGACACGCACACACACACACACCATGAAAAGAAAAAACGTATAAACAGGGCAGACTAATAACTGGGACCAAAACGGATATAGAGGTTTAAAATGTCTTGATCAAAATGTTTATAGTGGATTTCTGAAAAAAGTTGTAAACAATTACTATCCTATCTGTTGTAGATCACTCTTTAAACAACCTATCTAATTTTGACAGAACCTATGAGTTAACAGCTAGTCTGAATGTTGTTGTGACTAAAAGGGTTTCTCGACACTTGAAATGTGCTCCAATCAACAGTTTGTGCTTTAGCAGCCTTTACACAGCTATTTATGATATATAAAAACCTGTTAATTGCACAGAATGTTAATTTGCTGGGATAAACTGCAATGCCAGTTGTTAGCTGTATCAGCCGAGGCCACTTCCATTCAACCTTTATTTATACAGGTTATCAGAGGTGCAGCACAGGTTGAACAACTGGGAGATAAAGTTAGAGAGGACACACTGAGATGGGTTGGACATGTCCAGAGGAGGGACAGAGGTTTGGACATGTCCAGAGGAGGGACAGTGTGTACATTGGTAGAAGGATGTTAGAAATGCAGCTGCCAGGAAAAAGACAAAGAGGAGATATATGGATGCAGTTAGAGAGGACATGGCGGTAGTTGGAGTGAGGACCGAAGATGCAGAGGAAAAGAGTCGGTGAAGTGGAGGAGGATGACTTGCTGTGGCGATTCCTGAAGAGGGAAAAGCCGAAAGAAGAAGAAGTCCCATTGAGCCACGGGGACTCATTTACAAGAGACCTGACTGACCTGTGTCCAGTTTCATGACGTTTTGTCTGTCTAAGCAGATCTCACTTGTAAATGAGTCTTCTAGGCTCAATGTGACTTATCTGTCTAAATAAAGGTTGAATGAATGTTAATATTTTTGGCAAAATAACCATTTAATGCAAATTAACTCATTTAAGTACGGAACTGCTAATTTTAAAAATCTTTATACTGTAATCAGTTTTGATTAACAAGAGTTTACAGCAGTCCCTTGATTATCGCGGGGTTTAGGGGCCACGCCACGATAAATGAAAAACCGTGAAGTTGGGATACAGCAGTTCAAGTAAACTTTATTGTCATGAGATGGAACGAAATTATGTTCACAAGTAGTAGTTTATTTTAGTACATTTGTATTTATATACAGTACTGGTATATATTAAGGTATTTTTATACCTTAATATTTCATAAGTCTCTGTTTTTAAAACTCGTTTAAAAACGCATTTTTTTTCATTGGCTTTTAAACCAGAGTGAGTTCGCATCTTTGTTTTAATGTTGTATTCTTTTACTTGTGATGTTCTGATTATTTATTTGATTGTTTTTATTGTTTTGTGCTTGTTTTTGTGCTTGTACAGCACTTCGAACGGCAGATGCTGTATTTTTAAGTGCTATATAAATAAACTGGTATGGTATGGTATGGTATTTTAAACCCTTCCTACACTCTTGCAATGGTAACAATTTTTTAAACTCTTAAATCTTAAAAAAAAACAAACATGCATTTTAAATGGTTACTCACCAGAGAAGATGAAGATGAAATGGAGATGAAGAATTAGCTGTCCGGTCATAATGATGAAGGTGATGAAGTTGAGAGATGAAACCAGGGACTTTGGCTTCGTCCTTCATAATGAAACTGTGAGATGGCATCCTTTTCCAGAACAGGCCCATTTCATCCAGACCTGTAGACCCCGGCTCGGCAATCAGCTCTTCGGACTCGTGTTCACAAACTTCTCCGCTCCTGCTGTCGGCAAACGCAGAGAAACACTTTGTAATCGAATCATTTTAGACATTTCTCAAGCCATCCCTTGCTGGCACTGAATGCAGTGGTTGACCCAGGTGGTCGAAGGTCCAGCTTCATGTTCGTCTACATTAACTGGAAGAAGCTTTTCTGCAGAACAGAGTTAAACTGTTTATTAAACTTAAAGACAGCATCTAAAACCATCCAGAGGTTTGTGACAGACTAAGATATGTCTCAAGAGTCAATAAGATGGAAATGAGTTGCAATGAATTCATCACTGTCACCGTGAGAACCCAATGTGTTCACACAATGTGTTCACACTGCATTTTCACAGGAAATGCAGTTTCTTGTTTCTTTTTATGTTTGCTCTTTGAACAAACGTGCCAGCGTCTCTTTTCATCCTCTTTAGTTTTTATCTTATTAAGTCCCTCGTCCTCCTACAGTGATGAAAACAATCTGCATGCATCTTATTCTGGGCCGTAAAAGATGCCCCCCCGACACATTTGGCCCTCTTTGTATGGAAATGGAGGTTCGAGCTTTCACTTTCCGGCCGCTGGACTTATCGTCCCAGATAGTCTGTTTCCACGTCTAAGTGGTTTCCCAGAAGTGAGCGGAGTCTGGACACGTCGAGTCCGCAGCGCCGCGGGATGAGACGGGGATGATGAGTTCATTGCAACTCATTTCCATCTTATTTCTAAAGACCACCAGGGTTGGCTGGTTGACGCAGATGCCTCCGAGCAGTGTTTGTGAAAGCTCGAGCCTGAAACAATAAGTTCAGTTCCTGATGAATCCGACTCACTGATTCACCCTCTGCACTTCGTCTGAAGCAGGCGGGCAGATGAGCGCCTCACGTCGGAGCGGCTGGAGGTTTCAGCTCAGGTGGATTCTTCCTGATCGATACGAATATCCAGCGTTTACTTTCACTCGCGTAAAGTTCACACCAGCTTTGAGGTTTAAGATAAATGCAGCGCTAGTGTCACTCCTGGGATTAGGACTATTTAGATTTTATTTTCTTGCAGAGATTTGAATAAATGAAGATGTTTGAATATTAGGGGTGCACCGATTGCAGTTTTTTGGCCGATCACCGATCACCGATTTCTACAAAGTCTGACTTGCAGAGACCGATTTAGTTTTATAAGCAACACTGTTAGATGTTGTAAGGTCACATTGCGCCTTCAAATTTCAATCTTATTTTGTTGAGAAACAGACCATTGAACAATATTCTAGAAACAATACAAACTTGTTTTAACTGGTCACAAGGTTGTGCGCTGAAATATAAATGAAGTTTAGACAATTATTGGTTTCTCATGCAAGCATTGGCCGATTTCCGATTTCCCAAAATTAAGGAAATCGGCCGGCCGATTTATCGGTGCACCCCTACTGAATATGTTTTTTTCTTCTTCTTTTGGCTGCTCCCTTCTTCAGGAGTCATTACAGTGAACTAATCCGTGCAAAGACTTGGTGATTATTTTTACACCCGGTGTTCTTCCTGACACAACCACGTACCACGAGCTACCACAGCCCTCTGTGTGGAGCAGAGAGCTGACATCTAGGGCACCTGGGGGAGCAGATGGTGGGGGTTAATGGCCTTGCTCAGGGTGGAGGCAGGTGTGAGTGTTTTATATTTCCAACCCACGTTTTGATGATGTTGGTCTGGGGGATCGAACAGGCGGCCTTCTGATGACAGGCCCACGTTCTCTAACCTCTGCGCCACCACTCCCCCTTGAGTGAGAATATGTAAATTATTTAAAATTTTCCAATTTGGATTAGCAGACAAAAGAGTTGTCTCCAAATCGTTTACGGTTAAGTTTGATTAAAATGTCAAGTACTGTACTCCTAAATTTTAACTCTGCACCCCTGAAAAATAAACCGTCATTAAGATTTTGTAAAGGAACTCAGTTCTCAAACCCAACAAAGTAAGTCAGTTCCTCTGGACAGTTTCATTTTGAAACATTTAGTCTTTCATCCAGAGGACTTCATCAGTCCAAGGAGCCACAACAAACTAAGTGGCTTACTCACATAGTGGGTTGTTCCAACCAGTTTTATGGTGATAAGATGGTTTCTGGAGTCCGCCCTCTCCCCATAGTCCATCATCGCCCACTATGTGACTGATGAAGTCCTTTGGATGAAGGACAAAATGTTTCAACAAAAAAAGAAACCGTCCAGAGGACCTGACTAAACTTGGTTGGATTTTTACCTGGATTATTGAGCATGAACTTTGATGTCAGTTCTCAAACCTTACATTCACCAAAATATTGAACAAATTTGGAATACATTTTTTTTTAAATGTTTCATGAGTCCGATTCTTGACGCCACCTGTCAATCAATCCATCAGGCTTGTCAGCAACCGACTGATCAGTGATCTCAATTTGTGCCAAAGGTTAACGCCCCTTTCCTGCAGGAGCTACACCCCCTTTTCCTCCAACAACAGTCGGTGTTTTGTGTTACGAACGCTTTGTGCTCAGAGGGATTTCATGGAAAATAATGAGTAAAAATGGTGGAGAACATGTAATTCAAACATGCGTTAACCTGAGTTTACAGAGTGGAATACAGTACAGGAAAAATGTAAAATATGATAAAAGCTGATGGCTGACCTCATGATCAGTTGATTACAACAGTTATAAACAGGAAGTGCCACTTGTTCATCTGCACAAAGTTAACTGCAGGTAAATCCTCCATGTTGTCATAATTACATGCTAATGGTTAAATTAAAGGTTAATGCTTGAAGCTAGTTGTTTTGTTTGTTTTAAATGTAGATATATGTTGTAACTTCTGGTTGTATAAGTTTGGTATTTATTTATGATCAGTTAACACTAAACTGATTTTGTACAAAGTGTTTATTAGGTTGTGTAACGTACAGCAGAAAGCTACGTCTGTAGCATCTTAGCTAGCGTGTCTGTTTTGTGCACCGCTAGCTTAGCGCTACTTCTTGTTGCTCTATAAAATAGTTATTGAATCAAGTGTT
This sequence comes from Garcialebias charrua, assembly GCA_038048925.1. Taxonomy (NCBI): domain Eukaryota; kingdom Metazoa; phylum Chordata; class Actinopteri; order Cyprinodontiformes; family Rivulidae; genus Garcialebias; species Garcialebias charrua. The sequence goes on from JBBPBX010022759.1 coordinate 13,581, forward strand.
AACTTACGTGGGTAAACATAGATGCTTAAAACCTGTTAAGATAAACCAGAATGTAGGAAATAGCATCCACTTTTTTCCAAAATTTGTGGGGGAGGATCCCCAGACCCCTCACCAGTATGTTACCCCCCAACTTTACAAATGCTTCTGACACCAGTGGCCACCGTGTTGTTCGAACCATGAGCCGCTGTCAGCACTATGGGGGCTGAGGCGCCCCTGAAGATCAGATTCTAGAATCACCACTGGCCAAATCTACAGATATAATGTTGTGGTAGTAGCTGAGAGTCATCCACAAAATATACTGAGCGTGAGAGCTTCACGAGACTGTGTAAAAAGTCACTTTTTAAAGGTTTGACTAAAACAGGGGTCTGGAATCGATTTTTAACATTCATTGATATTTTTACATTTTAGACAAAGGAAAAGACCGGATTATTGTAAAGAAAGATTATTTTTATTTATTTCTTTTTATAGCTTTTACCAATTAAAAATTATATTTTAAACAATGGTTGCACAAATTTCTGTTTGCATAACCTATATAAGTTTTTAGTCATTCAAGGCAGTCAAATTTGTTTATAAATGCATTATTAGTAAGACTGAGAGTTACCGGATCCAAGCAGTAATCGGAACGTGCCCTGTCAAAATAAAAGAGTTCCCAGATCCTGTTCTGGCAGGATCCGGCTCAAACAGTGGTAGCAGAATTTGGGCACAAGTGACCCCCGTGGTCCGAAAAAGAAAAAGCGGGTAAAATATAATTGATGGATAGATGGAAGGATGGAAATTTAAACAATGAACTATGCAGGTCTAGTTTATTTTATTATTATTGTTGTGGAAAAATTAAGTATCCTACTTTAAATAAATAAAGCATAAAGTTAACGCTGTAGTTTTTGGAACACGCTGCAACTTAGAAAATTTTTGAACAGAGACACGTTTCTGGTCCTTCCCCCTTGCTCTCAGGTGAACTTCAGCTCAGCCTCCATAGCTCCGCCTCCACTGCATGTCCTGTCACAGCCGCTGCGATTTTCTGTGTTTATATGTTAATAAAACGTTCTAAAAAATAAAATAAAAACATGGAGCGCTGGTCCAGCACACCAGAACACCAGGAAATCTGCAGAGCCTCGCGCAGCCACGTTGAACCCGAGTTTAATTCGCTCGTGACAAATTCATTCATTTCCTCATCATTTCAGTCATGGAGTCAGCGGAGGAGGAAGCGATCACTTGACTTTTGGCAAAAAAAAAAAAGTCCAGATCAGGGATGAAGAAGGGGAATTTAATACATTTGTGTCACATACAAAACAGTCCTGCATCGCTTTGCAATCCTTTGAACGAGAACGTGCGCGGATGCGCTGGGGCTGGGACAGGCGGGGGCGTGGGTTAGGGGCGTGAGAAGCTCTGTTTTTATTGGCTGGTTAACGGCGGGTCACTGTGGGTTTTTAGAAATGCTTTTAGTACCACCTGGAGAAGCAAGGGGAATATAGTTTTTTTCAGAGATTACATGTCTAACATCAGTCTGTCAGGAGAACGTGACAGAGTGAAGAAATATGTTAAAATATATTTTTAGAAAAGTTACATATAGCAGCTTTAAAGTATGTTTTACTACGGTACTTGCATTAGTACTAGTCTTCACAAATTAGCAAAATAAATTACATGAAACCGTTAAAACTGGCAGTAGTTTGTCCATTTTGGTCCATCCTTGAAAGAGCCGCAGCAGAGGAACCAAGGAGCCGCATGTGGCTCCAGAGCCACAGGTTGCAGACCCCTGGACTAAAACAACGCTGATATTTCTACACCTCTGGCGTTAAAGGTGGCGGGCGATATTCCTTCAAGGACTGCCGAGCCTTTAATTGAAGCAGCGGCTGCTTACGGAAGCGTTTTAGGAGCGTGACGGATGATGAGACGCTGTGACTCGACTGATGCTGTTTGAAGGCTCTCTGTCAGCACGGACACGTAACATGAGTGGCACCGCTCTGACTCATCAGCCGGCCGATCGCTTCACTTCAGCCCCGAGTCGCCGCGGCCCGACCCGAAGACTATTCATCAAGTTTTTAATGCAGAGAAGTAAAGATCCAGAATCTTCCCGCTCGGTCCTCTGGAACCGGGTGAGGCCGAACATTGATCTCGGCGGCTTCGTCTTCTCTTTTGTTTGCCCCTGCAGTGGCAGACAGCTGAACGCTGCCCGTGCACCCATTAAGCCCTCGTGCTCCATAAAACTTGGAGCCATAATTCAGAGCGTGTCTGGAATTGCGGAGCTGACAGCAGCTGTCCTGGTGAATCAGAACTCAGATGAACGAGAAGTCTGGACACGTCGCCCACTAATAAACTGGGCTTTGGCCCAGAGCCTCGTTCCTTTGAGGAGCCCGGGACCTCGGGGCAGGGCAGAGGCTAGTCCCTGTCTAACGTGCACGCAGCTGCTATTGATCCAGCTGGGATTGATGTCCTCCACGAGCTGATTTAGCTGCCTCCTCCAACAGCCTGCTCCATAGCTCCGAAAATGTTGGACTGAGTGAAATATTCAGGGTCTGTCTTCAGGTTATAAAGTGTTTTGTCTCGTCTTTCACTTTGGGCCTTTTTCATGTCGGACTTTTCTGCCTGCAAGATTTTCAGCCTGAACAGAGCGAAGCCACAACAGTTTGTCCAACTTTTTGTAAACCGACCACAGATGTAAAGATATATGAGTCAGTGTTAAAGTGACACACTTTACGATAATTAATTACTTATTCAGATTGAAGAGTAATTCATGGGTTATTTTCTTTTTCAGGTTTACCAGCAAACTTCTGTGATAATGGGTGGTGAAACATAAACCCATAAAGTGACAATGGAAACGTTAATTTAGTCAGTATTCCAGAGACACTACCTTTTATTTAAAATAAATAAACTAAAATTAACACCACTGTACACTTGATTGATTGATTTCAATTTCTTACAAATTAAACTCATCAGTAAATTTAATTGTAAACAACAGACATAAGTAATGAGGGTGACAATATTACTTTGTATGTCAACAAATGTCACCATCTGTCTGAAATGTTCCTCCTTTCTTAATAAGTTTTACTTTCATCCTTAGCTTCGTGCTTCACTCTCCAACTGGTTAAAGTTTAGACCTGAGTTTTTGTGTAAACGTTGATTCAGCATTCACAGCTCTTGATCATTTTAGTGTTTTTTTTTACTTTCTTTTTTTTACTTTGTTCGTTTGAACATGAAATCTTTCAGCTCGTTCAGATCGGTGCTTTGACTCTTGAATTTTGCAACTTTTATACTTTTAGACTTCATTCCAAAGATTATCTTCATAGAAACACATTGAAAAATCCAAGTTAGATAAAGTTTTTATTTGAAATCTGCTTCAGTAAACCGCTCTGCCTTTGCCTTAGTTTTTAGCTTGCTCGTCTACCATCGTACTGCTTTTAGCTAGCCTGTGTTGTATTTCCCATCATGCTTAGCGTTTTCTTAGTTTTCAAAACTAAAATACTGCTAAGTATTATGGGAAAGACAACAAAATCCACTGCCTTACTGGTTAAGGGAGTGGCTGTGTTGTATTTCCCATCATGCTTAGCGTTTTTTTAGTTTTTCCAACTGAACCATGAGTAAGAAGGATGTGTGTGGTTAAGACCTGCCTCCTGTTCACTGTTAAAGTTTAGGTTCTTCCTGTTGTGAGGCCCAAAGTGTCGTCATTGGGGTTAACTCACACACTGTTAAAGTAGTCACAGAATGTGATTGAACATAAATACTCTTTGAAACTGGATCGGAAAGTATCGGCAGCTTGGGACCGATACCAGATACTGAAACTATGCTGGTATCGGATACCGATACTGGATCGGATCGGCCCCATCCCAGTTTCTAGGGGTGGGGGGATAGGTTAATGACAACAGATTACAAGTGTGGAGAGTTGGTTCATGAAGACAGCAGCAAAGTGAGAAGAATCTGGTCAGATTGTCCTCCATACAACCCTATAGCAGCAGAACCCTTAGGTTTCCTCAGGGACCTAGGGGCACCGTCCATTCATTTTGACATACACGGCCCATAGACGTGTTAGGGCCGTTGCCCAAAATTGAGTGCGGTGCCCCCGTGCTCGGAAAATCTTGACATATTTAGTCACCAGAGGGTCTACGGTGCTACGGTCTCCGCGCTAGGACTATTTGGCACGGCCATAACACCTCTATGGCTATACTGGTGTTATAGCGGTGCCCCCTCCATCCCTTTCCTTTTTGCTCCATCCCAGAGGGTTCCAAGCCCACATTAACCATAGGATTTATCAAAAGGGAAAATCTTAAAACTGGACAATGTGTCAGCCTCACGGACAGAAACTAGAAGTTGGTTCCATAAAAGAGGAGCCTGAGAACTGAAAGATCTGTCTCCCATTGCACTTTTGGAAACTCTAGGAAACACAAGTAAACCTGCAGTCTGAGAGTGAAGTGCTCTATTTGACTACTGCAACTCCCTTCTCTACGGCCTCCCCAACAAATCTCTCCACAAGTTACAGATGGTCCAGAACTCAGCTGCCCGTGTCATCACTCAAACCTCCTACTATGATCACATCACTCCTGTCCTGCAGCAGCTCCACTGGCTCCCGGTTAAATCACGCATCATCTTCAAAATTCTACTCCTCACGTTCAAAGCTATCCACAACCTTGCCCCTCCTTATCTATCTGACCTCCTCAAGACTGCCCTGAAAACCCATATCTTTAGACTAGCTTATCACTAACTTTACTAAATGTATTTTTACCCATTTTATATCCTTTATGTATTTTATATTTCAATTTGTCGCTGATAATGTTTGCTCTGCATTACACTGTGTTGGTTTGTTAAGTGTCCTTGGGTGTCCTGAAAGGCGCTTTTAAATAAAATGATTATTATTATTATTATTATTATTCGGAAGATATTGAACAATAAGATCAAACTTCATGCTCAATGATCTAGGTAAAAAAAATCCAACAAAGTTAAGTCCGGTCCTCTGGACGGTTTCTTTGTGTTGAAATGTTTCATTTTTCATCCAAAGGACTTCATCATCTGAGGAGCCACAACAACCTCAGTCCCATAAGTAGCACACTCATACAGTGGGCTAACCAGTTGGATGGTGATAAGATGGTCTCTGGAGTCTGCCCTCTCCCCTGTCGACTCCTCTGAGGCAGCCACAGCCAAAGTCTTTTGGATGAAAGACGTCCAGACGTCCAGACTTAACATTGTTGGAACAATTTGGTCTTTAATACTGTATAAGATGGAGCTTAGTTGTTGAACGCTTTGTCTGTTAGAAATAAGATTTATTTCACCCTAGGTGATCACTGTGTGCATGTGGTGACACTGAGAGGAGAGGAATCATTTTACTAATGTTGTGAGGAGTACATTGTTACTCCTGGTATCTGGTTTCATGATACAAGGAGGAACGCTGGTCCATTTCCCTAGAACTGGAATGAGGTAATGCAAGGAGATAAGTGTTTGTATGTCTTTAAGTCACCTTGGTACAGGAGAACCTGACAGCACAGGAGTACATGGGTGACATCCTGCGCACCTGTATGTCTCTCTCCTCCTGAGACGGCACCATGTAAGACGCATTTGATTTGATCTTGTTGTCCCTGCAGGCACCGGTTTCATTTCACTTCTGATTTTTTGTTGTTGTTGGAGTGCTAAAGCTGCCTGTGCGGTACCCGCTGCACTTCACAAGTCTAGTCACCACTTTCCACAACTGTTCTTTATAGAATACTGTTGGGATTCTCTGCTCAAGATGAAGTATCATTTTCCCACTCGAGGAATGTTTTACATAACTAACTCTCATATGAAGTCATATCAGATGACCGTTGGTTATCGTTCACTCAAGTATCTGTCGTCCACGAGGAGCAGATAGTTCCTTCACAGCTGAGAAAGCCAAAGGGAGGAGAAAAAACATTATTGATGACCATGAGGTAAAATGCTTAATTTGCACCGTCTCCAACCAAATTATAACTCATATTGAAAGCTGCTGAATTTGCATAAATCTCATTAGACTACAATGAAAGGGGTTCATAAATCGTTATATTAATTAGTCATTTTTGCCACCTTTTCGTAGGAAAATGGGGTGTATTAATAAAACGAGAGCGGAGTGTGATTGTAAAGCCTAATTGGTCGTTCTTTAAAAAGGCTTGGTCCACAAGTGACAGGCCCAATTTAGTTTGGGTTCACTTCTTTTGTAGGACTAAGTTGTGTGAGGAGGACTAAAGGACACGCATGTCTACATTCAAAGTTCACATGATCCGTTTGGCGTCTTTTTTACCTTCAACAATGAACTGAGTGAATGTCTATATCAGCTGGGGTTCTCAGAGGTCAGACTTTTAGTAGGGATGCACCGATACACATTTTCTTGCTACCGATCTGATCCTTAAAACTGGTTATCTGCCGATACCGATCCAGTTCCGATATCCTCATTATCATTGATTTTATATGAGGCTGTAATAATCTCCTCTCAAGTACAATGTGTACACACATACTGTATATGCATGCATGTCCAAAAAGGCAACTTGAGGTACGTTTTATTAATGTTGGATAAGTTTCAAAGTTATGATTAAATTCTGCTAACGCAAAACGTGTAACTACTTAAAACTTTTAAGTAGTTACCGTATTTTCCAGTGTATAGGTCACACCTTATTATGGTTTTTTCCAAGGCCTGCGACCTATACACCAGTGCAACCTATCTAGGGATTTTTCCAATCTATTGGTGATAATTGGACAATGCGACCTATACACCGTTGCGACCAATACAACAGAAAATACGGTACTTTCACCCAGTCTCTTTTTCATCACATGCTTCCAAAAGTCAACAATTATGTTTGTATTCTGCATCTGTCTGTTAGCAAAATATCTTATGAACAACTGAATAGATTTTGATTGAACTTTAAAGAAATAATCACTGAATGGCTCTCTACGACTGGTTGACTTTTAAAGTACATCCAATTCAAGATGACTGCCACAGCTAACTGAACTTAAACAACACATAATTGACTACAACTCAGTCAATATGACAAAACATTCAGATACATTTTTTGTGCTAGTAGCTGAGACTCATTCCCAAAGCATATTCAAAGGACTATTAGAATGCATAAGATCTTTCTTTAAAATTATAACGTTATTTATTTGGAATCAGTGGTGTCGGTCTGTTAGCAAAATATCTCATGACCCGCTGGACAGATTTTGAAAAATCTTTCAAGAAATAGTAAACGGATGTTTCTTTACTGCTGATTCACTTTTGGATACAATTGAATTGAAGATGGCTGCAGCAGGTAATTGAAATGAGCCAACTCAAAATGGTTATAATTCAGTTAATTTTACAGATATTGAGTTAAAGTTATTTGTGGTCATAGCTGAGAGCTACTAACAACACATGCTCTAAGAGAGATAGCTACAACTCAAAATAAGATAGTGCCCCAAGCTAAGCTAAGAGCAGTTGCCCGGAATCAGAGCGCCCACCCCGGATTGAAAAAGAAACGTTGACATTGAACGTTGCTGTCTTGCGGTGTTTAGTGTAAAATACTTCCGCACAGCGGACATGTTACAATGAAAAGTCGGCTAGTTGCTAGCTAAGATGCTACTCACCAATGTTGCCATCCCAAAACAAACGACCCGGTCTTTGAAAACAAGCCCAAAACAAGCCCAACTGAGTACATCTCCGTCCTCACATTGTAGCTGGCTGCAAACTATGAAATGGATTTCCTGAATTTGAGGCGGGTCTTGTTACTCTTGGTTCATGAGACACGCCTCCGTTCAGGAAATCCATTCCATAGCTTGAAGCCAACGTGCATCATTGGATCGGAAAATATCGGCAGATTGAATCAAAAATCCGATACGTACATTATGCTGGTATCGGAGGCCGATACCAGATCGGATCGGCCCCATCCCTAACTTTTAGTGATGTTCAGCTCTTTACTTCTCCTCCTCTGTTTGAGCCCATGGCTGTCCACCTGAACAAGGTTGGCTGCTCGAAGTATCTTTGTGAGCTGGTTCATGAGTGATAAGATAAAGCAGGACATGTAACAATGAATGAGGGCCTCCTGCACAGTAATGAAGGTGTTGCGGATTGAAATTTGACAACATATGTCTGTTGTATTGAAAAAGGAGCTGAGCCTAAAAGCCAAGCTTACATTCCAACTCTCACCTTTGGCCATAAGGTATGGGTCATGACTGAAAAACCGAGGTCCTGGATTCCAGTGGCTGAAAGTAGCATGCTCTATGGTCGCTGGGCTCAGCCTTAAGATGA
>JBBPBX010022759.1:21864-41125 GCA_038048925.1 Garcialebias charrua
CCCTAAAAAGAGTCAGCATCTGATTAGGATGTCTCCTGGACACCTCTGAAAGTTTTTGAGGGATGTGCCACTGGGAAGAGACCTCAGAGGTCAGACCTAGAACTCTCTGGTGAGGTCATGAACCCTCCTGGATACATGAGATGGACTGGGATGTCTTGACAGAGACACATCTGAGCTGCATGCTGTTTGTACTGACAGTTTTCGGGGTGGGCTCAGCGTGAGGGTTCAGCATTAGGGAAGACGCTGCCTTTAGCTTTTTAGCTAGTGTACCTGTATTTTGAGACGCTAGCTTAACATCTGTGCCAACAGGTGGGTGTGGGGGGTTCGGTAGACAGGGTGCTCGGTTCTGTTGATGGTGCGGGGTGCCCCGCTTGTATAATGGTAGAGGAAACACTGAGGTTCATTGGGATCATTGTTAGTCAGACTCACACAGGGGTCGCTCTGGTCACATGAATGAAGGTCTTGATTGGAGTGAAACCGTGAGCGTATCAGGCCTAAAGCTCCATTATAGGGTTTTGAAAGCTGAAATCTGAGACCACTTCCTCTGTTTAAAGATGATGTTTCCTCTTTTCACATAGACGGCTTTCTTCACCCCCTCTCAAACATCTGTCCTCTCGGTCCAAAATGTGAACATTCTTGTCCTCAAAGAGCGTCCCTTATTCTTGAGGTGCAGGTGAACTGCTGAGTCTTGTCCCGAAGACCTGGCTCTCTTGTGTTGAGCCATGCGTCTGAAGAAGCCGTTTGGTTTCTCCAATATAGAGATGTGGACATTCATTCCTCGCTGCACTGGACTGCAGACGCCACACCACTGGTTTGCAGTTGACGCACACAGAAAAGTCTGATTTTTTTTTTTACATTTTGCTGCTCACAACAGAGCCACATGGTTTGCTGTTTGTTTGTCACAAACATAATTTGAAGAGAACGCAAGAGAAAATTCACCCATTTTCTTCCAATTTCCAGTTGTAAACTGTTGCCGCCCAGTGAGAATACCTAAAGATGAGTCCTGCCGCTCGGCGGTGGAAGCTCATCTAGGCAGTTTGTGTTTGCGGTCTCATCACTCTCATCCCATGACTATGGATGAGGACCGATCAGTTTGTCATCAGTGAGTGGAGTTGTTTCCTTATCTTCTGCTAATCTTCCATCTTCTTCGGCAGGTTCATCCATAACCAAGCTTACGGCCGTCGATCCAGAGGGGGGGCCCCTCGTATTTGGAGTTTCTGGAGAAGAGGCCATGAGGTATTTTTCTGTAGACAGAAACACCGGCGTGGTTTGGCTCCGACAGCAACTCGACCGAGAGGTACTGCACACACACACATACACTCACACATTAACCAGAGCAAATGTGCGAGGTGGAAGCAAAGAGGATTTTGAAAATGGGTGATGAAGAGTAAATTATGGGATGATGAAAGAGTCGTGAAAAGTGCTGCACCATTTACAAGAGATGAAGCGCACAAAGGACTTAAAGTTCATGCAGTTTCTAAATCCTCCTTTTGTTTTGGGGCCTTTTGTTGCACTTATCCTTTTCATGACATTTGCATGAAAAGTTTATGCCGGCGTGCCTCTGTCTCCAACAGACCAAGTCCGAGATGCAAGTTGAGTTCTACGTGAGTGACAATCAGGAGGTAGGAGACCGTGTTCATTATGACAGCCCCTTACTCACGCCGGCGTCCTTAATACAAGCTGACCACACGTCACCCACATGCATCAAAATGTTTTCTTTCTTCGCATGCCTTCTCTCAGCCTCTCCTTTCTCTCCTCTGTGACACCTGTCTCATTCAGAGCAGTTTGCTCGCTCAAACACGCCGACATTCAACCCACTCTTCCTTGTGGGTAATCTTTCAAATGTTCACTGCGTCTTCTCTTCCTCTGATCCTTGGCTTTGTGTTTCCTAATGCATATTTTCACCAACACGACTTATTTCCACCCTCAGGTAGTCAGAGATATAGTAAACATCCAGATTGGAGACGTGAACGATAACGCTCCGAGCTTCCACGGGCAGCCGTACAGCGTTCGCATCCCCGAGGTAAGGATGGCACAAACAGTCAACTTTAATTGCATCCGAGGAAATAAACTCTGATCGAAGTGTATTATTTTTTTCTTATCTGGTGAGCACAACCAGCGTTCCCTGCAGGGACCTAAAATTTAGATTTTTTTCCTAAAAGGACAGTTGCTTTGTGAACGTTAAAATGAGCAGAGAAACCTTTGAACCATTTAAAGAAAAGACTTGACGTCTCCTCAAACCCTCTACCTACACTTCAGTTTTATTTCTGGGGTGGGGCTATTCAACTGAACTGCTCAGGGGGGCCACAGTTATTGAAAGCCAAGCGCTCAGGGGCCAGACATCCAGCAGTTGTTGTCATTGTTTGTTTGACGGTTTAAAATCCAGTTTTATTTAAAGTGTAACTCACCTCAAAATTAACTTTTTTTAGCTGATAAACTCCCTAGAATGTGTTTTAAATGTTGTATAGCACTATGTCTGTGTTAATTTTCATGTATTTGTGCGTATTTGTTTAAATCGGCAATATTTGGTCTAAAAACGTGTTTACGGTAGTCCTATGGGTTGAACAGAGGAAATGCACCTTAATTTTCTTATTGGTCCAGGATTCTCACTGTGACGTGTTTTCTCACTCTGTCGTCACAAAAGTGGTTCAAGCAGAGCCAATCCCCTGCAGAGATGAGAAGGTCCTCGCTGCAGTTCATACCTTATATGGAAGTTGTACATTGCACGCCGGAAAAGTACTGCAACAACGCATATTATAGTTTTTGGAATGGTACTAGTTATTTGTATATTTTAACTTATTTATTTTAAGAATACTTTTCACTTCATCGAAACTGTTTGGTTGTATATGTTTTCTTATTGTGCGATGGACGAGTAATGCATGAATGCCAAGATGGGGCAGTGGTGTAGGAACGGGTTTGTAATCCGAATGACCCAGGTTCGATCCCCGGTCACGGCATACTTTGTAGTATTATTTTCATTTTTTTAAGCCTTTTGTTTTGGATAGATCGGGTGAGAATAGATAAATACATCTACATAATTATTCTTCGTTGTTGCTTGTTTTAAGTTGTTTGCTAGAGTTTTAGTTTGTTGCTAGAGGGGGCGTGAACGCAGCATAACCCCATAACTCCTCCCCTCCTTGTCTCTCGACACACCCATTTTCATGAAGTTTTTGAATCTGGTCTGGGAGCGGAGCTATCTTTTGACGGTGACGTTAGTTACACTTTAAAAATGAACCCACTGGTGGCCGAACTGAGCTCACCCGTGGGCCTGATTCGGCCCCCGGGCCACCAGTTGTTTGTGTGGTCCAGGTGGACGTTTTGGACATTTGGAAGTTGAGTTTTGTGGAAAGGTTGTGAATGGTTAAGATTTATGTTTGTTTATGTAGAATCCTCTTTAAACTAACTCCGTTTGGAGGATAAGTTCAACTCTGACAGGAGGAATGAGTCCGAACATGGGTCCGTGTCGATCGTTGTCGTTTTAAGACGACTGTTCATTTACATCAGTTTTTAGTTTTTAAATAAATAAATAGTTGTGTAACTTGGAGAGTTTCTTATAAATGTGTGCAGCTTTCTCACTGCAGTGTCTTCTTCGGGGCTCCTTGAACATTTACAGAGACTTTTGGTACTCTGGTAAAAAAAAATGCAGATTTGTTTTGTGCACATATAAATTGAGGTTTTACTCCCCTCATCTTTTCTTGTCTTTTATTTCAATGTTGGGTAATGTAATGGAAATTAACTGTATCTATTACAGTAAGCAAACTTTTATAGTGAATATAACCTGAACCGGTTCAAGCCCCGGTACCGACCACATCAAAGATGTGGGTGGGATAAGTGAAGTGGTCACACCTATCTCCACCCTCATCTGCCCCACTCTGGGCCCTTGAGCAAGGCCCTTAACCCACATCTGCTCCCCTGGGAACCCTAGATATCAGCTCTCTGCTCTACACAGAGGGCTGTGGTTGCTCGGTGGTCTGTGGTTGTGTCAGGAAGGGCATCCGGCGTAAAAACAACAGCCAAATCTTCATGCGACTAGATCGCTGTGGTGACCCCTAACGCAGGGAAAAAGCCGAAAGAAGAAAAAAATAAAAAAAATAACCTGAACAGTGAACACCAGATTGCATGTGCAGCCTGAGAGTCCAATCTTATGAAAAGCTCTCCTCTCACTGTGCGGCCTTGTCCTGTTCTGAAATGTACTTGTTAACGATGCTGACTTGGCTAGTTCCTGGCCCGGAATTCAAGTCCAATGCCTGATCGTATCTGAAGAATACCACCTGTGTGAACATCCTGCCTTCTCAGATAATTCTGTATTAGGAAATGTGTGTGCATGTTGTTTGTGATGGAGTACCTATAAAAACTCAATGTATCCTTTGTTCGGGGCTCATCTCTTGACTGCAGTGAGAGACTGAGCCTTCGGACACTTGTCATTTTTGAAGCCTCCGAATAAAGCCAATTACAAGATCAGATCTGATCTCTTATTCAATCTCACAAACTTATCCCTCACTGTTTGTTAAAGTTCCACAACAGTAAAAAAAGTGGGTACCACTTTACAGTAAGACTCCCCTTATAGATGGCTAATAAATATATATAATATATAATATAAAAATTAATAGCTGCTTATTATGCATTGATTAACAATGACAGACAAAACTGACCAGTTTCTTGTCAAATATCGAGTCAAATCTGTTCATCTATACATTTCATCTAGAGTTGTTATATCAAACATTTCAGACTAAGTCACCTTGTGAGCACAATAAGCATTTGTAAACCTATTTCTTTTGCATATAATATTGTACTTTATCACTGCATTATAAGTATCTACAACTAACTATTATATCCTAAAAAATTAGGTTTACAAATTCTTATTGTGCTTAAAAAGTAGTAACTTAGTGGGAAATGGTTCATATAATAACTCTAGATTAAATGTATAGGTGAAGCTCACTATTTGGCAAGAAACTGGTCAGTTTTGTCTCTGTCACCCTTAACTAATGAATAATAAGCAGCTATTAATGATTTATAAAGTGTTTATAGATTAATTAATAACATATCTATAAACTGTTTATTAGCCATCTATAAGGGAAGACATATTGTAAAGCAGTACCATAAAATGTAATGCATGCAGTTAACTTTTCTACTGTTTGCCTAGAATTTTATCTACTGAAGTCCAGTTTGGCAGAAACAAAATCACGTTTAGACCAGTTTGTTAATGTTTATCGTATGTTTGGAAACGTGGACAAATATCCTCGCCTGTCTCCTATAACTGATCAGACGGCTCCAGTAACCGACTAACTGGAGAAATTTGTTGCACTATTCATGACTCGAGCGAGGATACTGCAATCCTCTGTGACTTGAGAATTCCTGCAAGTAATTTGATTGTTTTTTTACCATTACGTTCTCCTGAGATACATCGGTAAGGTATGAAATCTTTTAGTCCTGCCACAAACCTTCCTTTAAAATGGACGTTCAAATTATTACCTTATTATTGCCGTACACGTCACACTGCCCTATAAGTCACATCAGTCCAAATATGTCAAAGTGGAAAAATCCATAAATGCGTTGCTTCTACTGTATTACACGTCACCACTGACAACCTGGAAATGTGGGCCGGTATTGTGCCAAAAAATGATTGGCTGCCAAATGGTGGCCGCGGGAGTGTTAACAGGAGGAGTATAACAAGATTAACACTTAAACACAATTATTTGTTTGCTCAAAATTGTAGTACAAGTGTGTCTCAGTCTAATTTTTCCTTCATAAATGCATTTTCAACAGCTGATTTGCCGCTGCGGGAGCGAACAGAGGGATGACTCGCTGTGCATTTCTTCGAAATTTAACAAGATAAGCACCTAAAACAATTATTTGTTTGCTTGACATTACAGCAAAGTTGTGTCTCAGTTGAACCTTTACTTAATAAATGCACTTCAATGGTCAAAGTAGTTGCGTTTCACCGGGGTGTGGCGGCAAAATGAATTTCATTCAACCTTTATTTATACAGGCTAGCCTCGTTGAGTCATGGGGACTCATTTACAAGAGGGACCTGTCTCACTCACACCAAACAAACATCCACTCTCACACTCACACCTAGGGTCAATTTAGAGTCACCAATCAGCCTAACAAGCATGTTTTTTGGTCTGTGGGAGGAAACCGGAGTACCCGGAGGAAACCCACGCATGCACGGGAATAATAATAATAACTTTTATTTATAACGCACTTTACATCAAACAGATCTCAAAGTGCTACAATGAAAAATAAAATCAAGATAAAAATCAACCATAAATGCAACAAAGAAGAGGAACAACCAAGAGGATGGAGCCTCACAGATGATTGCATCAAAAACTTAAAATTCACAAAATGCAGATAAAATACTCAAAAAACTGGGTGCAATAAAAAACAAAAGCACAATTAATTATTTAAAAAACTGGATAAAAAGAAAGGTTTTAAGACCTTTTTTAAAACATGTCACGGTCTGTGGGGCCCTCAGATATGAGGGCAGGGCGTTCCACAGCCGAGGGGCAGCGCAGGAGAAAGCCCGGTCTCCCATTGTGCGAGACCGAGACCTGGGAGTGAGAAGAAGATGGGTGTTGGAAGAGCGGAGAGTGCGGGAAGGACAGTGAGGAGTGAGAAGTTCTTTTAAATAGGATGGTGCATTACCGTACAGGCACTGGAAGGTGAGCAGATAAATTTTGTACGTGATCCGGGCAGAAACAGGAAGCCAGTGTAGTGAACGCAGTACAGGAGTGATGTGTTCATACTTACGCACTCTCATCAGGACCCTGGCAGCGCTGTTTTGGACATACTGTAGTTTTTGTATGTTCTTGCCAGGAATCCCGAAGAGAAGTGCATTGCAGTAATCCAGTCTGGAGGAGACAAAGGCATGGACGAGCTTTTCTGCATCAGTGAAGGACAGTGTAGACCGAAGATTTGCAATATTTCGAAGATGAAAAAAAGAAGTTGATTTGATGGTTGCTGCAGGCAAGCTGGACGATGGTGGCAACTATGGCAAGCCGATTGTGTTGTTAATAGACACTTTTTACCTATTTTTACTACTCGAGTGCCATGTGGTAGCTGAAAATGGTAGTGTTCAATATTTTCAGTCAGAATGAATGAAAACGGTCATATCTCAGCCAAAAACTATTTTATAAATAAGTAAATTTGGTGTATAAAGGCCCCCTCATAGCTCTGCGTTCGGCCGTACGCCGCTTGACGCCGTTCGTACGCAGAGGCACAAGCGTTCGAACGCGGGCACGAACGCACCAAGCTCAAATTTTTACGACCGCGAACACAAACGCGTTGTCGCACAATAAACTGCCCGGCGCCGGACTGTTTTGTATGTGACACAAATGTATTAAATTCCTCTTCTTCATCCCTGAAATGGCCTTTTCTTTTGTTTTGTTTTTTGCCAAAAGTCAAGTGATCGCTTGCTCCTCCGCAGACTCCATGACTGAAATGATGAGGAAATGAATGATTTGGTCACGAGCAAATTAAACTCAGGTCCAGCGTGGCTGCACGAGGTTCTGCAGATTTCCTGGTGGGCTGTGGGCTGCAGGACCAGCTCTCCCTGTTTTTTGTTTGTTTGTTTTTTTAGAACTTTTTAATAAGATATAAACACAGAACACCGCTGCGGCTGAAGCTGTGTGAAGTGCCGGCTCGCCTTTTTTTTTCTCCCCCCGACCTGTCAATCAATTCAGTAGGCGTGTCAGCAAATGACCAATCAGCGAACGCTCTGCGCTGTGGCTGCTCAAATGACGTCAAGCATTTGTAGCGAAAACGCGAGAATGAATGCGAGAACAAACGCAGAGCTGTGCGGGTGAACGCGAGCATACAGAACGCGTGCACGGAGCGGTGTTCGGCCGAACGCAGAGCTATGAGGGAGCCTTTAGTCGCAGGGCATGCAAGTTATGCAACAAAAAAAAAAGTGACTTATAGGGCAGAAAATACGGCATATGTAATTAGGTTGTGGTAGATTTAAATTTATGGTCAAATCTACACTTTGTTTGGTCTCAGACTTGCAGGATTAATATTTTTTTCTTCTTTTTCATGATTTGTGAATGCACAAAGCTTTTTTTTATTTTATTTTAAAGGGAACCCCCTCCCTGCGCCAGTGACCTGGATCTCTCCTCTCTCTGATGGAGCCACCTCACTTCTTTCCATCTTTGTCTCTCCTCTCTGCTTACTCCCTCATCTAATCCTTGATATGAAGTAATTGCCAGAGTGGAGTTAGAGGACTTCAAAAAGGGGCTTGAATCCAAACACACACACACACACACGCACACACACACAAACAAACTCCCACATGTTGTTGTGCTTATACTGAGCACAAACCCATTTCAGAATCTTCACCAAATCTTCACACACACACACACACACACGCACACACACACAAACAAACTCCCACATGTTGTTGTGCTTATACTGAGCACAAACCCATTTCAGAATCTTCACCAAATCTTCAAAGCCACTGGCTCTTCCTCTTCGCAGCCCGTGAAGTCGGGCAAACAAATGGAAGAAGTATTTAGATGAGGATGTTCGCCCACGACTGAGGATTCTCTCAGGCCACTGCAGCCACCTCATATCTGTGCACGACTCACATGCAGTCTGCTGCGAACAAAAGCCATCAGTTCAGCCATGAGAAATCCATCAAACAGGACTTTTGTTGGCCCTCAGCCGCTCACGTATCGCTCGCTCTTCATCACTCGGCCCCTAAAACAGAACGTGCATCTGTGACTTTTAATTTACCCACTTGTTTTTTATTTATTTTTTACTTTGCCGAAAGCCTGGCAGCGTGAGCCAGAACCCGAGCGTGATAATAAACATGCACACCTTGTGTATGTGAGCGCAGTGAGAGCATGCAGCCGGTGGGACGTGTTCATTCACGAGTCGGAGTGATTTGGTCTGTCTGCTCTGCCTTGCTTGTTAATTTAGACCCAGCCAATTCGTTCAGACTTTTATGATTATGTGCTACAATTACAATGCAGCACACAGTCCAGTCTGTGTGCAGAGAGCTCTTATGAAGACGTGCGGCGCTCCCACTCCACCGGGGTCTGGAACCCGAGGGTCGTGGGCCACGTGCAGCTCAAATACCTCTGATCAAAATGATCACACAGTGAATCATAATTATTATCATGACTACAACAGAAAATTATGGGTTTAAATATTTTCTAGTAAATTAAGTTAACTAAAATAGAAGAAGTTAAATATATTGATCAGTTTGCACTAATATGTTGTGACACCATTAAGTCAGCTAATTAATGCGCTTTTCAGCTTTTGTTAGAAGTTATGGAGTTGTGGCCTTTTTAAAGCTTGCATGATGGGTTGGTGCTTAGAGTACCGTAATTTACAGACTATTGAGCGCACCTGAATGTAAGCCATGCCCACAATAAAAAAAATACTGAACAGGTAGTCCTCGAGTTACGACGGTATCGAGTTACGACGTTTCGTGGTTACGACGCATCTCCCATTTACTATGAAAAGCCTTATTTCGAGTTACGCAGTTTTACGTCATAAACGTCGTGATGCAGCAGCGCAACGGCGGAAGAATACAGTATTGTACTGTACGTGGTGCAGTGGCGGAGGAATACTGCACTGTACTGTGAACGCGGTTTTACGTCTTAAACGGAATGCGGAATACGGCAGATAGACCGCTTTTACGTCGTAAACGTAGTAAAGCAGCGGCGGAAAATATTGAACTGTACGCGGTGCATCGGCGGGAAATATTGAACTGTACGCGGTGCAGCGGCGGAAAATATTGTACTGTATGCGGTGCAGCGGTGGAAAATGTTGTACTGTACGTGGTGCAGTGGCGGAGGCATACTGCACTGTACTGTGAACGCGGTTTTACATTGTAAACGGAATGCGGAATGCGGCGGATGGACCGGTTTTACGTCGTAAACGTCGTAAAGCAGCGGCGGAAAATATTGTACTGTACGCGGTGCAGCGGCGGAAAATGTTGTACTGTACGCGGTGCAGCGGCGGAGAAATACTGCACTGTACTGTGAATGCGGTTTTACGTTGTAAACGTCGTTAAGCAGCGGCGGAAAATATTGTACTGTACGCAGTGCAGCGGCGGAGGAATACTCTACTGTGAACGCGGTTTTACATTGTAAACGGAATACGGCGGATGGACCGAGAACAGCGTCACCAGCATCCCAGTAGAATTACCAGTATTAGCTTAGTTGATGGGATTTCTATAAAAAAATATAAAAATAAAAATCTATGAACAAATAATTCATCCATCCATCATCTTTACCAACTTATTCCTTTTCGAGTCATGGGGGTCACTGGTGTCCATGTCCAGCCATCACTGTGTGAGAGGCGGGGGACACCTGGACCGGTCTCCAGTGCCATGTCCATTCTTATTTTGAAAAACCACGATCGAGCGAGTCCACAATAAACGAAGTAGCGAGGGATTACCGGTACTTTGTATTTAAACTGGCCACCCCAGTCATTTGAGGAAACTGTTTTCAATTTTTTTTATTGCTTAAACGTTTCCTCAAATGATTGGGGTGGCTGAAAATTAACCTGTGGTGGCCACAGTCACCACTGGCCACCCCCTGGCTCCTCCACTGCACCCAATCGTGGATTAAACTCACCTCACCAGGATCTGACTCTCTTCGCCACCTTGGACTAGAAAACAACAAACGACCTTTCTTCTGGTGCACTTGAATATCTCTCACCACAAACATTAAAGTTTCCCTGCATTTCCCGTTCAGCTCCTGTCCAGAAAAACACTCATCTCCAAAACTACAAACATTCGCTTTTCAAAGCCCTCAGTGGTCGGAGGACATCTGCGCACGGCTGGTTTATTTTTTAACATTTGATTAAAATCTGTTTAGTGATTCATGTGATATTTTGCTAACAGTACAGAACGCTGCTCTGACGTTTGTCTGTTTAATAAAAATTAACAGTATAGTTTGATGAACTGTAGTAAACACAGTTCTGCAGTTGTCTCTTCCAGACGTGCACGCCGTTTCTTTACCTTTAACCTTTTCTCACCTCATCTTATTTCCCCTCCACACAACTTTCAGTAGCGGCATTTTTATGGCCTCATTACCTCCTTGACCCTTTCCCCGACCGCCTAGCGGGCAAAGCAAACACACTGGGACAACCTTCCATCATGCTGTCACTCACCGTGCACGTCGGACTAACTGGGGTTACAATGCCATCAGCACATCAGAGGCAGGGATGGAAGACGGACATGGGCGACGGCGGTGAAAGGAAAAAAGGAGCGAGGCTGGCGGAAAGACGAAGGTTTGCAATAAAGTGATTTAACACATGAAGCGACAGAGAGCTGGTCAGAGCAGAGGAACAGTGAGGGTTCTGAGGGACAAGGTGAACTGCAGAGTTCGGAGCACTGTGCGCTAATGTCGTTTTAATTTGCGGAGCCATAAAGTGTGTGGAGGGAAGCAGGTGGGCTGCTTGTCTTCCTTCTGTCAGCACTGATGAGCTCAACAGATTTACAGCACAAGCACACCCGAGCTGAGGGACGCTACCCGAGATACGAGGAGCGCAGCCCCTGAAACGATGCTCTGCTCCAACAGCTGGGCTGCGCTCCGAGCCAATATTCAATATTGTACGGTGATACACGCAGCCGATAGCTTATTGATAAGTGTTTCAGTTACTTTTAGTTCTTTACGGAGCCAACACAAAATGTTCTGCAGTTTTCATCCACAGTGGGTTGATAAAGTATTCACCCCTTTCACTTCTTTTACATTTTATTTTCTTGCTTTACATCCTGGAAATACAGGTAGTCTCCTGGTTACGATGGTCTCGAGTTACGACGTTTCGTGGTTACGACGCATCTCCCATAAAAATAAAAATAAAGAATTACTATGAAAAGCCGAGTTACGCAGTTTTACGTTGTAAACGGAATGCGGAATACGGCGGATGGACTGGTTTTACGTCGTAAACGTAGCGGTGGAGGAATACTATACTGTACTCTCTAAAAAAGCTAAGTCTGGTCCTCTGGACATTCACAAAACAAAACTGTACTGTGAACGTGGTTTTACGTCATAAACGTTGCGGCGGAGGAATACACTGCACTATAGTACAGGTGGTCCCCGACTTACGACAACCTCGACTTACGGCAGTCCGACTTTTTTCTTTTTTGCTGTTTTTCGGCCCTAGTGGCCCAGTTTTGTTGTAAAGGATGGAGGGCGAAACAGGGTAAGAGAGGGGAACCTGCGACACCACAGCGAGGACTAGCCTCAAACATGGGCCGCGCTCTTAACCCCTGCGCCATAGCCGCGGCCCGCGGCAATTCGACTTTACGAACGCATCATATTAATAAAAATATGGGGGGAAAAATGAAAGAAATATATATATTTTTTTTGTGTGTGTGTTTATATGTTCTTGATTTCATGTGTACACCACTTTGTTGCAGCTGTGGTTGCTTTAAATGGCTTTATAAATAAAGTGTCATTATTATTATTATTATTATTTCCCTTCTGGCACTCGACGGAGCAGCAGCTTCCCTCCTTCCCTCCTGAGTTTTCCTCTCCCTGCTTTACCACTTTGTCTTGTCTTCAGTTTTTATTTTTTTCAGTGCTCGCTTGAACGTAAATTCTCGATGGATCTGGTTTTGTGTGCTGTTAACTCTGTTGATAAAAAAATTTCTACGAAGCGTTCCGGTCTTGGGGAACCGGCTTGCCGCATCCTGCCGGGTATATCATGGATTCCTGGGGCGAATGGAAGATGTTATTCCTGGACATGCTTTCTGTCGAGGATGTGGAGGATATATTCATAATTGGAATTATGATAGCAGGTGCTCTGCTTTTTGGCTTGTGTTGAGTTCTCTTCTATCGGGGCGACCGTGGCATAGTGGTAATGGCAGTCGACCCCCGATCGGAAGGTTGGAGGTTCGAATCCCGCGTCCACCCACCATGTGTCGTTGTGTCCCTGGGTAAGACACTTAATCCCGAGTTGCTCCCGGTAGGTCTGGATGGCGCCTTGCAAGGCAGGCTACCACTACCGGTGTATGAATGTCTGAATGAATGGGTGGATGGCTGGTATTGTAAAGTGCTTTGGGGCTCCTCACAGGGGGCTGGAAAGCGCTATATAAATAAGCTCCATTTACCATTTACCATTCTATCGGAAAATCAGGAAGACTTCCGAGGCGATCAACGCGCTGACTAAGCTTCCTTCTCAGACAGAGTCTGTGATCCGAGCTGTGACATCGATGAACCAGCTGCTTTATGAGCTGAATCGCAAGGTTCGGGACTCGTGTGCAGCACCCCACATCTGGAGGTTGATTCATAGTTCGGGTCGGTGAAAAGGTTTCCCATAATTTGGAGTGTATTGGATTCCAGACAGCCACCTGGACTTCAAGGCCACAGCAAGAACACTGTGAGCCTGCCCTAAAGATAATTCATGCTAATCTAATCGGACTCCGGGACGGGCTGACAACAAAAATCTCCGGAGTGGAGCAACTGAAGAAATGAAGCTTCTGTCGCACCCCCCCCCTCCCCAGAGAACTGTACTGTGTCCTCTGAGACAGATAAGGCTGGCTGATCACGTCATCATCAGAACTCTGGCTAATCTGAATGGAGCTCATGGACTTATCTCACTGCTTCACCCTCAAATGCAAATGTGATTTGTCTTAAATGTGTGCTTGCTGGTAGAGTTTTTTGATGTCTCATATGGTGTCCTGAAAGACAAAATGTGATATATCTTTTTTGTAATACCAACGCTATTACCCTCATGGCTCTTTCCTTGTTTTCACACCTATAACCTTCATCCCGATACGGATGGGAGAGGCCGCGCTGAAGGACAAAATGTGTTATATCTTTTGATGTCTCATATGGTGTCCTGATAGCAGCAGCTTCACACACGTAGTCCCCTTCAGGATGACTGTGCGTACATATTCACGTTGTACTGGTGCAAACTTGTGCAATGTTAATAAAAGTACTCTGACTCTGATTATTATTATTATTAGGCCTATTTGCGCAGTTTCCGGTGGTTTCCGACAGTTTCCGACAGTTTTCGGCACTGCTGCCGAGTCCGCCATTTTGCGGTTAGCTTCGGTTAGCTCTGGCCTCGAGAGCCGGCTTTGGAGGACTCTGTGTCTAATAAGAGGTTGCCTCATATGGATAAATGAGCTGGAAACGCTCAGTGAACTCTGTGGACGTCTCAGGCCCGGAGCAGCAGCCGCCGATCGCTAACCCTGGACACCAAGCTATGTTTTCGGCAGTGTCCGCCATTTTGCGGTTAGCTTCGGTTAGCTCTGACCGCGTGAAGCAGCAGACAGCGAGCGTGACCGGAGACACGGACCCGATGGGCAGCGGAGACTCCTGCTGCAGTCGGGAGCTCGCCTCAATGTTTGCCTGGTAGCCTCAGATATTGGATGAACACCGAGCTAACATGCTACAACGCGGATAAACAGCTGCACAGCCTTTTAGAGGGATGACACAGAGCTAACCGAGGGGCTAAAATGCTAACGCGGCCCAACCGGGGACACGGAGCTGAACGGGCGGCGGAGACCAGCTCACAGTAAGAAATTGTATTTTTTTATTTAATTACTGTATGTCTCTAAATGTACGTACTGTATGTGTTTTTTGATAATTATGTAGGGTACTGTGTTAGGATAGGCGAAGTGCTTGGTAACTGTTTTGTACCGTACATGTACGTGTATAAGTGGCAGCTCGGGTGGTCCCCGACTTACGACAATTTAGTGTTACAAACGGGCCGCAGGAACAGAACTCGTTCGTAAGTCGGGGACCACCTGTACTGTGAGCGTGGTTTTATGTTGTAAACGGAATGCGGAATACGGCAGATGGACCGGTTATACGTCGTAAACATAGCGGCGGAGGAATACACTGCACTCTAGTACTGTGAACTCGGTTTTACGTCGTAAACGGAATGCGGAATACAGCGTATGGACTGGTTTTACGTTGTAAACGTAAAGCAGCGGCGGAAAATATTGTACTTTACGCTGTGATTTAAGAGCAGAGCTGTAACATTTTGGACGAGCTGGAGACGTTAGGGAGCCCTGACTTACCCAAACTAGGGATGTGTGATATGGCATAAAATTCATATCACGATATGTATTGTCAGGGCAGGCCCAAGCCTCCATGCGACATTTGTTTGGGGCCCTCTATTTCTGCTAATAATGTGGATTACTGCAATAAACCGTCAAATCAGATCATTCACCCACCTAACATAAACTCATTGCAACTCTGACAGCCCTGTTTACATTATCCTATATGGATCATCCAGTGCAGGGGTGTCAAACTCATTTTTATTCTGGGCCACATCAAGATCATGAATGTCCTCAAAAGGCAGGACACTGCAGAATGTATTGATAAAGCGACCTATTAACAAACAGGTCAAATATAACTTTCTCTGCATTCAATGACTACCGGTACTTCTAAAATTAAATATTTTATGGCAATGTATTTTACAGCAAAAGTTTGTCTGGTTTATTATCTTTGCTTTTAAAGAACTGCAACAGTAATGTTCAGAAGTAATTTTTAGCGTAAGATTAACAACAAACAACAGAGAAAGTAACTTAGATGCATAAACTAAATTAAATTGTGCAAAAACAGACAAAATAAAATAACAAATATCAAGGAAATCCTTAAGATAGAACTTTACTGATCCCACAGGAAATTGTTGTGCCAGAGTACTTTAAATAATGTAAATTAACAATTACTTGAAACCACATAAAATGGTTTAAAAAAAAGAATTTTAAAGCTGAATAATTAGTTCTTAACTATGTAAATGTATGCAATAAATCACAAAAGCTGAACTTACCATGTTAAATAGAATCATATTGAAATCATTACCCAAAACATTAAATTCCACTTAGGGGCCCCCTAGTGGCCCCGGGGCCCTAAGCAGTCGCTTAGTTCGCTTATGCCTTGGGCCGGCCCTGTGTATTGTGATGGGTGGCGATAACGATATATATCACGATAAGTTTTTTGTATAAAACTTGGAATAGGAATGGGAAAAAAAGCATAGGGTGACCTTTTGCTATCATTTATTTTGAAAACTGCTATACCACAAATAATCTCTATTAAGAAAATTCCACCATTAGGTCCAGAGAGTTTTAAAATAATAAACAAATCAAATATTAGTCTTCTTTCTTGTAGTGCAAAACAGTGCAAAATATATCAAATGTAGTTTTAGCCTCAAGTTTTAAACAAAATAATATGTTTTTAACTCTTAACAGTTTCTCACTTGATAAATGAACAGTAGCAGAGCAGCATTTTACACTGAAACACTTCACCCTCCAGCCCTCTAGTGGGCGTCTCCTTCCGCTTTAAGGAGAGCTGACACAAAATGGCGACCAGTTTCCTCCGTGTGGCTTTGACAAGAGGGTCTCGCAGTAAAATCACACAACACAGCGTTATTTTCATAGATCAGAGAGCAGGCTTCTCTAATGCTGACCAACACTTTAACTTTCGACGGAAATAAAAAAAAAACTTTCGTCGGAATGCGCGTTTTGCCCATGCGTCCGAATATGGCAACACTACGGCAAGCCGGACGGACGTGGCTAGCTTGTAGCTTCACTACTTGGCTCTCGAAGAAAATATTTTAACACCACTTACGCACAGTTTTTAACACCAAAAAAGTAATGATTAAATCTGACAACTCTGATTTTACATCAGACACAGCATTACTGCGGTTAGCCGGTAGAAGACAGATCTCTATCGTAGGCTAAATGTTGATCGCTTCTATTGCATACCGTTTATATCACGCATTCCTAATCCAAACATGAAGCTTGTTACAGTAGTCAAGTCGACGTTGTAATGAAGGCGTGGACTATTTGTTCAAGGTCAGATCTGGTCAACAAAGACTGAAGCTCGTCTGTCTGCTTTAACTGGAAGAAGCTTTTCTGTTCAGGAAAGTGAAGCAAAAAAATATATATATTTATACAGGAGCATCAGAACAGGTGACAAAACAAGAACACACACACACACACTGGACACATAAGTATTTGGTGGTGGCAGTTGTATAAATATAAATTTAATGTGTATGTGTATGCTTCCCATAGGCTCACCACCTGTGGGAGGGGCCAAAGGGGTCGGGTGCATTGTGGAATGGGTGGTGGCCGAGGGCGGGGACCCTGGCGGTCTGATCCTCGGCTACAGAAGCTGGCCATTGGGACATGGAATGTCACCTCTCTGGTGGGGAAGGAGCCTGAGCTAGTGTGTGAGGTTGAGAGGTTCCGGCTAGAAATAGTCGGACTCACCTCAACGCATGGCTCTGGCTCTGGAACCAGTTTCCTTGAGAGGGGTTGGACACTCTTCCACTCTGGAGTTGCCCCTGGTGAGAGGCGCCGAGCAGGAGTGGGCATACTTGTTGCCCCCCATCTTGGTGCCTGTACGTTGGGGTTCACCCCGGTGAACGAGAGGGTAGCCTCCCTTCGCCTACGTGTGGGGGGACGGGCTCTGACTGTTGTTTGTGCCTATGCGCCGAACGGCAGCGCAGATTACCCACCCTTTTTGGAGTCCTTGGAGGGGGTATTGGAGGGTGCGCCTCCTGGGGACTCCCTTGTTCTGCTGGGGGACTTCAACGCTCACGTGGGCAATGACAGTGAGACCTGGAGGGGTGTGGTTGGGAGGAACGGCCCCCCTGATCTGAACCCGAGTGGTGTTCTGTTGTTGGACTTCTGTGCTCGTCATGGATTGTCCATAACGAACACCATGTTCAGGCATAAGGGTGTCCATATGTGCTCTTGGCACCAGGACACCCTAGGTCGTAGTTCAATGATCGACTTTGTTGTCGTCTCATCTGATCTGCGGCCGCATGTCCTGGACACTCGGGTGAAGAGAGGGGCGGAGCTGTCAACTGACCACTACCTGGTGGTGAGTTGGCTCCGATGGTGGGGGAGGATGCCGGTCAGACCTGGCAGACCCAAACGTATTGTGAGGGTCTGCTGGGAACGTCTGGCAGAGTCTCCCGTAAGACGGAGCTTTAACTCCCACCTCCGGGAGAGCTTTGAACACGTTCCGAGGGAGGCGGGGGACATTGAGCCCGAGTGGGCCATGTTTCGCGCCTCTATTGTCGAGGCAGCTTATCGGAGTTGTGGCCGCAAGGTTGTTGGTGCCTGTCGTGGTGGCAACCCTCGAACCCGGTGGTGGACACCGGCGGTGAGGGATGCTGTCAAGCTGAAGAAGGAGTCCTATTGGGCCTTTTTGGCCTGTGGGACCCCGGAAGCAGCAGATAGGTACCGGCAGTCCAAGCGGCATGCGGCTCGGGTGGTTGCTGAGGCAAAAACTCGGGCGTGGGAGGAGTTCGGAGAGGCCATGGAGAATGACTTCCGTACGGCTTCGAGGCGATTCTGGTCCACCATCCGGCGTCTCAGGGGGGGAAAGCGGTACGCGACCAACACCATTTATGGTGGGGATGGCGTGCTGTTGACCTCAACTCGGGATGTTGTGAGTCGGTGGGCGGAATACTTCGAAGACCTCCTCAATCCTACTGGCACGTCTTCCACTGAGGAAGCGGAGCCTGGGGACTTTGGGTCGGGCTCTCCAATCTCTGGTGCTGAGGTCGCCGAGGTGGTTAAAAAGCTCCGCGGTGGCAAGGCTCCGGGGGTGGATGAGATTCGTCCTGAGTTCCTTAGGGCTCTGGATGTTGTGGGGTTGTGTTGGCTTACGCGACTCTGCAATATCGCGTGGACATCGGGGGCAGTTCCCTTGGATTGGCAGACTGGGGTGGTGGTTCCCCTATTCAAAAAGGGGGACCGTAGGGTGTGTTCCAACTATAGAGGGATCACACTCTTAAGCCTCCCTGGTAAGGTCTATTCAGGGGTTCTGGAGAGGAGGGTCCGTCGGATAGTCGAACCTCGGATTCAGGAGGAGCAGTGTGGTTTTCGTCCTGGTCGTGGAACACTAGACCAGCTCTACACCCTCAACAGGGTCCTGGAGGGTGCGTGGGAGTTTGCCCAACCAGTTTACATGTGCTTTGTAGACTTGGAAAAGGCATTCGACCGCGTCCCTCGGGGGGTTCTGTGGGGGGTACTCCGGGAGTATGGGGTACCAGGCCCATTGATATGGGCTGTTAGGTCCCTGTACGACCGGTGTCAGAGCTTGGTCCGCATTGCCGGCAGTAAGTCAGGCTCGTTTCCGGTGAGAGTTGGACTCCGCCAAGGTTGCCCTTTGTCACCGATTCTGTTCATAACTTTTATGGACAGAATTTCTAGGCGCAGCCAAGGTGTTGAGAGGATCCGTTTTGGTGGCCTTAGAATCGCTTCTCTGTTTTTTGCAGATGATGTGGTCCTATTGGCTTCATCAGCTCGTGATCTACAGCTTTCGCTGGAGCGGTT
>JBBPBX010022760.1:0-18419 GCA_038048925.1 Garcialebias charrua
AGCTTTTCATGTACTTGTTTGAATAACTACACGTTCGGTCAAGGCGTTCGATAGTTTTGAGCTATTTTAACGTTTCCATTACAAATGTTGCATCGCTCACCGACCAGTTTTACTTCCCCACCATGCGTTAGCATCTACCCACTAGCCAGCCCAGGCGGAGAAGTAAACACGAGGGGGGAGAGGGAGGGATGGGGGTGCGCGCAGCGCACATGCGCAGTCAGGACAGTTTCCCACAGTCCGGTAAAAGGAACAGATCATGTGTTTACATGCGCACACATCGGGCTACGGATCGGCGTAAACCACCCGTTTCGAACGGATCGCAAATTAGGTCGGATCACGCCGAATACACAAAAAATAACCCGACCGGGGTGTTTACATGACGCACTTTTGATCCGTTCGGCCGTTTGATCCGATTACTTATGTCCATGTAAACGTGGCTACTGCAACAAGAAGGAAGTGTCTGTGTTGGTCGTAGATAATAAGAGGCTCTAACGATCTGAAGCAGCCGAAGCTTGTGGAACCGTACGGTTTGAACAACGGCTGGTGTTAAGGCTGCGAGCCGAGCTGCTCGGGATCATCAGGGCTCTGCACGCCGGACCCGGAGTGATGAAGGCGCCTGTAATAGCAGGGACTCCCCAGAGGAAGGAGGTGCTCCCGGCACACCTGTCAGACATTGTTATTTACCGAGGCTCACGGCCGCCTGCGAATTAGCCGATCCTGGTGGTCTGTCCCCGTCAGGGCCTGCTGTGAGTCTCGCTGCACACCGTCCTTCAGAAACGTGCACAGACACAACCCTGGGTCGACACAACGGTGGCACAGCCATTAACGGATTGTACCAGTGCTGCTGCTGGGGTTGTACTGAGGGGCAGGAAGAACTGCTGCCGTGGAAAGAATAAAACCCCCAAGTTGGAGCAAAGAGCTTACACACACACACACACACACACACACACACACCCAAATCTGCCAGGGACCAAGTTATTAAAAGTCATTACAGTATTGTCTCCCTGCAGATTCCAAGACTGGAACAATGAGAGTGTTTCAGTTTGCTTTAAAGGACTTTTTCTTTCTTCTTCTTCTTTTTCCTGTTCTTTCTTCTTCTTGCTGTTCTTTCTTGTTTGTTCTTTCTTGTTCTTCTTTCTTCTTGTTCCTTCTTCTTTCTTCTTCTTCTTGTTTTATGTACTGTTTGTGACAAAGGCGAACTAAAATACAACAACCTCCTTAAGGAGCTGTATGTAACTTTTCTAACAATATATTTTTAACATACCGGTATTTCTTCACTCTGTCACTACCTCCTGACATACTGATTTTAGACAAGTAATCTCTGAAAAAAACTATTGTCCCCTTGCTTCTCTAAAAGCATTTCTAAAAAGCCACAGTGACCCACCGTTAACCAGCCAATAAAAACAGAGTTTGTAACCAGCCAATAAAAACAGAGCTTGAATTTGAATTTCAGCAGAGCAAGGGTAACAGAGCCATATATGGCTCTGAGGGGGAGGGACCAGAAACGTGTCTCTGTTCAAAATTTTCCTAAGTTCCAGCGTGTTCCAGAAATTACATACTGAACCTTTATGTGAGTACTGTAAAAAACCATAACCCTTAAACGTGATCATGTTAACATTGTTTTGTTAACTTACTGTGTGAATAAAGTTTTGTTTAAAAAAATCTTTCTTCTTCCTGTTTGTTCTTCTTCTTGTTCTTTCTTGTTCTTTCTTCTTCTTTTCTGCAAACTGTTGGCTCGTTTTGTGACTTCATCACTTCTGTGCTTCCCGTCACACAAGCTGAGCGTCCTTAACGGGAACATTTAAAGACACTTGTGTCTCTTCTCTCCTGTCAGAACAATTTCAAACCAACAGATGTTTTATTTTTTATTGACTCGGATTTTACTTTGTTTTCTTGTTTGTTAATATTTCCTGACATTTTTGCAATACTGTAGAACTATTTACACATAGTTTGTGCTATTTTAGCTATTTAGCCACTAAAACCTTTGGCTTGTTCAAGACATAGATGCTACAAATTATGGTTTTGGAAACTTTTTTAAAATTGTATTTATTTACAGGTATTTATTTACAAATAGTTTTCCCATAGAAATACACTGAGATCTCTTCGGCTCCTTTATAGACATAGTTCTCTTTAAGATCAGGTTCAGGAAACTTGTTTAGTTTTTTTGTGTTTTAGTGCGTCTTCGAGCTTTACTTAGTCTTTAGTTATGTTAAGATTTTAATCAGAATTTTCTGTTCACCTTTAGTGCTTTTATTTAGCGTTTTTCTGCCTTCCGCTTTTAGTGAGCATTTAGCTACTTTTGCCTTTTTAACTAGTATTTCGCCCATTTTAGCTTTTAGCTGGTGTTCTGCTGCTTTTAGTGTTTATATTGTGCTTTAACAACTCAGCTTCAGCTTTCTCAGCAAATTCTTGCAGTCATTTCACACTAAACATTCACAATCACAATTTATACTGTCTTGCTACTTTTAGCTAGCCTTTGGCTATTTTAGCTGTAAGCCAACTTTTTGTTGTTTTTAGATTCTATGTATCATTTTGGTACATTTAACTAAGCTTTTGTTATATTTAGGTAACTTTTTGCTGCTTTTAGCTAATAATCTACAGTAATACTTCTAGCTAGCCTTTTGTAGCTTTTAGCAGATTTACTGGCTGCTTTTAGCTAGCTTTTTTTAACCTTTAAGGTAGCTTTTTATTACAAAGTACTTTTAGCTTACTTTTTGGTGCATTAACTAGTATTTTGCTGGTTTTAGCTATTGATTTGATATTTTTAGATAGCCATTTGCTGCTTTTAGCTAGTTTTTTGCTGCATTTAGAATTTAGCTCTGTTTTGCCACATAGCTGGTGTTTTATGCCTTTTAGCAGTTCATCTCCAACTTATTCAGTAACCCAGTAAATTAATTCAGGCTTCAGTTTTTACATTGCATTTTTGCAGGATAGGCATGTAGATGCTAACAGTGTTCAAAACATGCAAAAAACATGCATGTTAGGCTGATTGGTGACTCTAAATTGACCCTAGGTGTGAGTGTGAGAGTGGATGGTTGTTTGGTGTGAGTGAGACAGGTCCCTCTTGTAAATGAGTCCCCGTGACTCAACGAGGCTAGCCTGTATAAATAAAGGTTGAATGAATGAATGAATGAACAGCAGCTCTTCAGTTTGGCTGCAGAAACGGTGAACTCAGTTCGTGTTGCTGTTTTGCTCAGAGGGCTGCTGTGACATTTTGAGAAAGTGGCTTTTTCTTGTTGGACCAGAGTTGAGCTCCAGCATGGGGGGATGGACAGTCGGTGCAAAGCTGAAAATCCTCCGGACAGCGAGCTGGGGGGGTGGGATTTGGTCAGAAAACTGACTCATCCCAGTCGTTCAGTGACTGAGGATTAATATATATTTTCCTCTTCCTTACCTCTTTCTCTCTTAAATCTCCCATAAACCCATGAACTTCCTTCTTATCACTGCAGAGGCTGGATAGACTCACTGCGCTGCAGCGTGCTGAGGGTTTCTTCCTGGAAGATATACACACCCCAACTCCCCCTTTCTAGTATCAGTATTCAACTTTGTGCAGCTCAGAGCACTAAAAATGTATTTTGTCTACAAGAATACATTTCGCCTTTACAAATGACAAAGTTGTGGTTTTGGGTGCAGTTGAGGATAAACAGCAGATTTTTGAGTCTTTTTCTGTCTCGTTCAGACCCACTGGCTAAACATTTGCCAGCAGTGTGCATGTCCAAGTCCAAAATGGTCTGCCTTTGGGAAACACACTGCGTTAGTAATTAAATCTTTATAATTTATGGATTCTGACATTAAGCCAACTCTCCAGAGAGATAAAACCTAACGACTTTATGAAAACCACATTCTCTCATTGACAATAAAATGTTTAAACGGCTCTAAAACTGTGAGAGGAAAAGTCTTGAAGAATCAAAATAATAGATAAGGACATACTGAACTATTATATATATTATATATATTATATATTATATATATATAAAAAAAATATATATATAATATATATATATATATATATATACTGTATGTGTGTGTGTGTGTTTGTGTATACAGTATACGTATGTATACTGAAGAGCCTACAGTATTTTTATAGTTTTGTTTTTTATAGCTCAAGTTATTGTTCTAACTAGTTGGAGATCCCTTTAAACTTTTGATAGATGTAGCTTTAATTTTACTTGGGAACAAGTGGGTATGTTAACATGTTTAGCCCTGAATTGAGACACAGTTCATCTATTTTTTGAAGCAGCAGAATCTGAGAGCAGCTGAAGAGCAACTACAGTTATTTTCTTTGAATGGCTCTAAAATGTTCAAGTTTGATAAGAAAAATTAAAGAAATGTCAAACCAGCATTTGCCTTTGTAGAAACTACTGATATTTTTAGTGTTTGTTTTGTGGTTGACAACAAAAAAATAACAGAATTTTAACATTTATTGAAGTGTTTTATCATTTTGTCAAAAACGGTAAAGTTTCATGTGAAATGCAGGATAAGTGTTTGCTCTGTGAGTTCAGTTTTGCTGCTTTGCGTTTATTCAGATTAGTTTCTGACTTATTTTATTTATTTATTTTAAAATTTGCCAGATTTCCTCATCAAATACGGTTGATTTCAAGCTTTTGTTTTGACAGGATGACTGTCTTTATGCTTCATCTAAGACTCGTAAAAACCTGATTTTATGAAGAGATAAATTAGTTGTGAAGTTTTTCGAAATGTGAAAAATGAATGTTCATGTTTTTATGTGCACTTTTATAAAAATGAGTCTTGAACAAATGTTTATTTTTATAGATAAAACTGTATTAGAGGCTTCAGCTGCTCTGCCACATTGACTTCATCCGTTTGTTTTCTTTATTTTCCAGATCTACCCAGATCCAGAGCTGGAGCAGCTGATCCTGGCTCTGGCCATCCGCTGCATCCACAGCGAGGAGGGCTGCCGCTGGACGGGCCAGATGAAGCAGCTGCAGGTGAGAGAACCCGTGCTCCTCCTCCTCCAGAGCCTCCCCCGCAGAAGGCTTCTAACCCATCTCCGTGTTTCCCTCAGGGCCACTTCTCCACCTGCGCCTTCAACGTGATCCCGTGCCCCAACCGCTGCTCCGTCAAGCTGACGCGCCGCGACCTGCCCGACCACCTGCAGCACGACTGCCCCAAGCGCAAGGTCAAGTGCGAGTTCTGCGGCAGCGAGTTTACCGGAGAAGCCTACGAGGTAAACAGCCCAAACCGGTTTTCTTGTCTTTTTTTCCCGGTGCCGCCGCAGCTTGAGCCGGAGTTTCCATTCATGGTTATATAACGTAAACTTGTTTATCCGTTTAATGCCAGAACCACCAGGGCGTGTGTCCTCAGGAGAGCGTTTACTGTGAGAACAAATGCGGGGCGAGGATGATGCGTCGCCTGCTGTCCCAGCACAGCACGGCCGAGTGTCCCAAACGCACGCAGCCCTGCAAATACTGCGGCAAAGAGTTCGTCTTCGACACAATCCAGGTGGGTTTCCATGAGCTCAGCAACCACAAGTTCTCACTTACCCTGAAACAAAGGCTCTGATTGATTCTGGATTGTGACGTTTGCTTCGTTATTTCTGCACCGAGATGCTCCGGCGAGTGTTTTGTTTTCCGTCCTTCACGGGAATCCTGAACAGTTTCGAGCCAAAATAAAGCGAAACACAAACGTCTCCAGTAGCTGCAGACTCGTGATGTCTTTGTCCTCGTGAGCTGCTGTTTACACGTCTAGCCACCTGCTTCTGCACACATCTGGCCTTCGTCAACTCTTCCTCCCCCCCACACGCAGGGTCAAGACGAGGTGTACCCCGGTCTGATTCACAGCCCAACAGTTGGAGTAGGGGTGGGGGGGTTAATGTATCCTCAGAGGTTTTCAGGGTTTCATTACATGAAAACTCAATATCTGCCATTTTTTTCAGTGAAGAGGTGCTGATCTGTGCAGGCGATCATTTCTGCCATTTTAACTCCTTTTTAATGTATTCGTAAAATTAAGTGTTTGCATTTCAGACTATTGTTTGAATTTTTATTTTTCTATTAACATGTTTTATACTTTTTAAATATAAAGTTGCTTTTTGTGACAGTGCAGTGGGACTGGACTGCTGAAAATTCATGAACAGAAACAGACGGTAAAACCAGCACAAGTGCAACTAAAATCAGCACAACGGTAGCTAAAATCTAAATGTAACTAAACTGTAGCTAAAAGCTCAAATTAATACACAGGTACTTTAATGCTAAATGCATAAGATCTTAGCTTAAAGACAATCACAAAAAAAGTAGCTAAAAGCTTAAATTAACAAAATCACAGCTAAAAGCGTAGCTAAAAGCTAAAATTAACTAAACCAGAACTAAAATCTAAAATGAGCACGCCAGTACTTTAATGTTAAATACATAAAATCTTAGCTTAAAGCTAATTACATATAATTGTAAGTAAAAG
This sequence comes from Garcialebias charrua, assembly GCA_038048925.1. Lineage (NCBI taxonomy): Eukaryota > Metazoa > Chordata > Actinopteri > Cyprinodontiformes > Rivulidae > Garcialebias > Garcialebias charrua. The sequence continues at coordinate 6,412 of JBBPBX010022760.1, forward strand.
CTTAAATTAACAAAACCACAGCTAAAAGCTTAAATTTGCATAACTAGCTAAAAGCTAAAATTAACTAAACCAGAACTAAAAGCTAAAATTAGCACGCTAGTACTTTAATGTTAAATACATAAAATCTTAGCTTAAAGCTAATTACAAAAAATTGTAGCTAAAAGCTTGAATTAAAAAATACAGCTAAAAGCTAAAATTGGCGCTAATTACAAAAAATTGTTGCTAAAAGCTTAAATTAACAAAACCACATCTAGAAGCTTAAAGTACCATAACTGTAGCTAAAAGTCAAATTGAACAAAAAAACTAACAAAAAAATAATAATAATAACTTGCTGAAAGGTAATCTTTTAAAAACCTTAGCTAAAAGCTAAACTGAGCTCACCAGTAGCTAAAAGAAAAGTGTATAAAACCTTAGCTAAAAATTAATTTGCATAAAATTGTAGCTAAAATGAATAAAACCATAGCTAAAAGCTTAAAGGAAAGGAACATAATAAAACAAAAATGGAACAGTACGTTGCATTTTATTTCAGATGGGTTTGAAGGAATTGAAGAAATCTGAATCCAAGAACTAAACTGATAATTAAACATGAAATCATCATCAGTCTAAATGAAATCACATTCTAAACTTGTGTGTTTGACTTTTAGGACTGGTTGTTCTGGTTTATTCATACTATGTGGGTTTTGTGTTTATATTTGGTTCTGTTCTTCCACAGAACCACCAGTACCACTGCCCTCGCTTTCCAGTCCAGTGTCCAAACCAGTGCGGCACCCCCAACATCGCCCGTGAAGACCTGGCCAACCACGTGAAGGACAACTGCGGCAACGCACTCGTCCTCTGTCCTTTCAAAGACGCCGGCTGCAAACACAGAGTGAGTCTTTAACCTTTGACCTGAGTGAAACCTTGAGAACTGGTCAATGTATTTAATGCGTTTTCTTTCTGCAGTGCCCCAAACTGGCTGTTAGCCGACACCTAGAAGACACCACCAAGTCCCACCTGACCCTGATGTGCAACCTGGTGGGCCGCCAGCGGCAGGAGATCATGGAGCTTCGACGGGAGATGGAGGAGCTGTCCGTCAGCCACGACGGGGTTCTCATCTGGAAAATCAACGACTACTCCCGCAAACTCCAGGAAGCCAAGCTCAGAAGCAACCACGAGTTCTTCAGCCCGCCCTTCTACACCCACCGCTACGGCTACAAGCTGCAGGTGTCGGCCTTCCTGAACGGGAACGGCAGCGGAGAGGGCTCCCACCTGTCCGTCTACATCCGGGTGCTGCCGGGAGAGTACGATAACCTGCTGGAGTGGCCCTTCTCCTACAAGGTGACGTTCTCCATCCTGGACCAGAGCGACCCATCTCTCTCCAAACCCCAGAACATCACAGAGACCTTCAACCCAGACCCCAACTGGAAGAACTTCCAGAAGCCCTGCAGCAGCCGCAACTCGCTGGACGAGAGCACCCTGGGCTTCGGCTACCCCAAGTTCATCTCGCACGACGAGATTAAGAAGAGGAACTACGTTCGAGACAACTTCATCTTCATCAAGGCATCTATAGAGATTCCCCAAAAGATAATGGGTTGAGATCCCACCGTTTTGTTTTCTTCCCGCTCACGAAGGAGTAAGATGGGTTAAAGACTGGAACTGATGCCCGACCTTGAAAACTTCTTCACATTTGCCCTTTAGAGACTTTCTGTCCTCAGCCTCTCACCACAGAGCTAAAGTGAGTCTGTTTGGTCGTACGAGCTGGATCGGAGGAACTTGTATCGCAGAGGAGGAAGTGTTTGGTCTGCAGAACCATCACTTTCTGGTCTTTCTTTTTAATTCTTGTTTTTTATACGTTTGTTGACCTTTTCTCACAGTCTACAACTAAAAGCCTTTGAAATCAAACAGTGCCTAGAGTGTTTATCTTAAGTTATACTTCTCTTTTTCCGCAGTACTGATGTTGAAGTTGATGATGGATATTGAAAATGGGTGAAGGGCATCGTCAAGCCGCTGCACAGATGAATAGAATAGAAATACCCAGCTTCATCGGTGATCTTTACTAGAGGAAGCTAAGCAAACTCAAGCCCAACTGCCTTTTGTTTACACACACATCGCATACACAGTAACTACTCGTTACATTTATCTAATCACAAATTAGGAGAGTTGTCGCTAATTAAAGAAAACTTTCATGTTTTAACCATTGATTTTTTTATTGCTTTAATTAGGCCAGGAAAGGTTTTCCTTTGTACTAAATCTGAAACTGGAAACCTGATTTTGCTTAAAACTGGAAATAAAAGAAGTAGCATTGCTATTTTAATAAACAATTTTCATTCAGCAAAAGGTGTAAAATTCATTCTCTTATTCATACAGAACCCTTCAGACATTAATATTATTTATATATTTGTATATTTTTGCAAAGCAACTGGAAGCCACTGCAAAGAGGCGAAAGTGCTGCAAGCGGCAGGCCACTGACCACCCGTATTCACTGCCTCCTTGCCCCAAGGCTATATATGCCAAACTTAATGAAGCCTCAGCTAGAGTGAGGAAATTGCAGAGGGAGAAATCGAATGCCTTGGCAAGAGAAAGGAGGGCCAAGAAAAGCATGCTGTCTCTTCTAGAGGAACTGAAGGAGAAAAATCTCATCAATGAAGAGCTAAAAGACAAGCTTGAATGCTACTCGGGTAAATTAAAAATATTACATTGAATACATAGTATATAGGGTATTTTATGTTCTTTGGTGAAATGACACCCACTAAATCACTCTTAACTGTTTTTCAGATCTTCCAGTTCAACTGTTGTCGAGGCAGGGCAGCAAGTACACCAAGGCCCAGAGAGAGTTTGCCCTTACGCTCCATTTGCATGGGCCAAAGGCATATCACTATCTGAGAGACACTCTGCATATTTGCCTCCCACATCCGAGATCATTGCAAAGGTATTCTTCATTATGTTTGACTGTAAACTAAATCACTTGGAGAAACTTAAGCGCTACATATTGTGTTACCATGAATTGTAGAACTTGCTGAAAAAGGCTTACATTTTTAACTTTTTAGTGCAATGGCATCTATTTTTGGGATGCCAAGTGTTTTCAGTAGGGATGCTTAGTGTTTAAATGATTGTATGGTTAAATTTTTACTTTTTTATTTTACTAAGGTGGCTGAGCTCTGTTGATGCCAAACCTGGTCTAAATAAAATGATGTTGGACATGCTGGAGCAACGTCGCAAAGCAGATGAGGCCAAATACGGATGTGTCTCTTTGATGCTGGATGCCATGGCCATCAAAAAGCATGTTCAATATGATCCTCAGACACAAACAATGTCTGGATTTGTGGACATGGGAGATCGGATAAATGAAGCTGACATTGCCTCTGAGGCTCTGGTGTTCATGGTGGTTGGGCTTCAAGGTTATTGGAAAGCTCCGATTGCATATTATCTGACCAAGTCCCTAACACCAGAGACACAGAAAGTGTTGGTAGAGCATGCATTAGAAGAGCTTCATCATCGCCAGATATTTAAGGATGCCCAATGTGCCTTACTGCATATGCCATTCTATAACAACATGAACTACTACCTCATGCATATACTGTGTACATTAACTGATATGCTGCTTTGCCACTTTGCAAATGTCAATGCTAGAACCTTTAGTTTATTTTATAGTTATACTTTTTATACTTTTTTACTTTTTGTACTAGTATGCAAAAACTCAGAACAGTATTATGTTCATTAAATGTTTAGTGCTTTAGTTTTTAGAGTTGGTGTAAATTTTCATACTCTTATACCACTATGCAAAAACTCAGGACAGTGTTAAAGTTTTACTATTTTATGCTTATGTCTATTATTATATGTTTCAGTGTTTTAATGTTTAAATAGTTACTGTTGCACCGAGGGAGTGAGAGTCTTGTCACACTATCAGATGTCACACTATCAGATGTTTATTTTTGTTTATTTGTTTGTTTATTTATATTTCTCAATTATTAAATCTTTTCATGTATCTAAAAAGAATAAACTACACATATTGACCAAGGTTGGTGTAATAATGTATTTAATATTACATAATATTTAAATGTGTAGGGAAAAAAATTGGCATAAATTAATTTCATATCACCAATAATAATACTATTTATGATGAAATAGTATTAAATATTTATTAGCATTGTAACATATGTCAGTTAATTTCGCTGGAAATAAACATGTATTTAGAAATAGATGTAAATATAATCTTATTGTGTATACTGCTAGTGCAATACAGTGTCTACATAACGTTATTTTCATGTGAACGTCCATCTTAAGTATACCATATTATAACAACATCTCTCACATTTATAACAAACCAAACCGTTTTAAAATCGGATGGAAATTAAGCAAGTTATGGTTATTTTAATAGTGAATGCACCATTCACATTCATGTTAAGAGTGGGCGTTCTGTCTGTCCCAAGATGGCCGCCGTCTGACGATGTCGGTCTCCATTGGCCAACAGCGGGGCTGTCTTATCTAGTGTTTATTATATCTATGGAGGCAGCGATGTCTGTCGTGTGGAGATATTTTAAAGTGGATGACAAAGATATTGCGTTTGCAAACTGTGAGTTATGTACAGTTCGTATTTCAAGAGGAGGTACAGACAGTTCGTATTTCAAGAGGAGGTAAGGAAAAGGCTGCATTTAACACAACAACCTAAGTTTCTTATTTGTTTACATGCCTGCTCAGTATTTTAAGTTGAGCTGCTTATTTTAAATTAGACATTTTTATTTCATACTGTTTTTAAAAAAAAAATCTTATTACGGTACTTGATTGTTCAATCTACCTCACAGAAGTATTCTGTTAAATATTAAGGTAAATAATATAAAAATTAAGGGACATCTAGATCTGTTTCTTTTTTTTCCCTTCATTTTAAAAATGTATTTTAGAAGTATCGGATCGGGACTCGAAATCGGCCAATTCTCAAATTAAAGGACTCGGACTCGGACTCGAGGCCAAAAAAACCTGATCGGGACATCCCTATTCATAATGATAAGATAGTTTCTGGAGTCTGCCCTCTCCCTCGTCGACTCGTCTGAGGCCGCCATGGCCAACGTGGTTCAAAGCATTTAAAGTTCATTCTCAATAATCCAGGTAAAAAAATCCAACAAAGTTAAGTCAGGTCCTCTGGACGGTTTCTTTTTGTTGAAACGTTTCATATTTCATCCAAGAGACTTCACGGAGCCACAACAAACTGACTTCACTTTGTTGGATTTATTCACTGGTGCCCATATCCAGTCCAGTCACTGTGCGAGAGAAGGGTGTCACCTGGCGATATCTGCTGTCCATCACAGGGACACCCGGACAGGTCTCCAGTCCATCACAGGGACACATAGAGACAAATCAGACAAACAACCATTCACTCTCTCACTCGACAATTTAGAGTTACCAATCAGTCTAACATGCATGTTTTTGGTCTGTGAGAGGAAACCAGAGTACCCAGAGAACACCCATGAATGCATAGAGGACATGCAAACTCCACACAGAAAGGTTCCAGGCCAGCATTTGAATCAGCGACCTACTCGCTGAGAGGTGGCAGCTCTACCAACTGTGACACCGTGCTGCTCTCACATAAAACATTTGGACTAATTTAGTCCCTCTTCAGGGTAAATGAAACATTTTCTAAATAGAAGCTGGAATCAGGTACGATTTTTAATTATAATTTTTATTTTAATGTTTTTACTCTTTTCTGTACATGTTTAGATTTGTTTGTCTGTATTATTAGGAAAATATCTCATCACAGATTTTAACAAAATCTTTAGAAAGCAATCTTTGAGTGCACATCTATAACTGTTTACTTATTTTTTAAATTAGTTTGATTTAAGATGGGTGCCACAATAAAGTGACTAATCCAGTGTATTTTACTCTAATTGAGGTGACATTTTGTCTCGTAGTCGATAAAAGTCATCCTCAACTTGTACTCCGAGCCCTAACAGAGGACACAAGACCTTTGCTTGAAACTTTGCCAACAACTATGGGAGTCAACTCTGTTCTGTTTGGAGCTAATCTCATGAACCACTAAACGGATTTAATGAAACGTTCAGAAGTATTTATTGTGCTCTCTCAGGGCACACATGATAATATTTACTGTGTTTATCCTCAAATGATTAACTTTTGGACACTACACAATTCAAGGCCGTGTCCATTTTTCATGCAATCTTTATTTATACAGGTTTATCCCATTGCGCCTCGGGGACTCATTTACAAGAGAAACATGATTTTAACAAAGAATGATGACAACAGTGGACAACAAAGACAATGATAAAAAGTAGCATACAAATTGATAAGAACAAGTGAAAGAAAATGGTATTTAAAAAATGAAACAAAAACAGCTACAGTGTAAAGTGATGTAGAAAACTAAAAACAGGAACATGTCTGCGTTGGTTTTCGCCAGGAACTTAACAGATATTTGAAGCCATAAAGAGAGGTCAAGGTCGAGAGCTTCAGAACGTTTTGCAAGATATTCCAGGAAACAGGAGCAGAGTAGGAGAAGGCCCTTTTGCCTAGTTCAGTCCTCACTGAGGGAACACTGCAGGTAATAATGTCCTGAGAGCGCACACTGTAGCTGTACTCGCACAGAGACATGTAGGAGGAGATGTATAAAGGCAACAGACCAAGAAGTGATTTAAAGATGAAAATGTACCAGTGAGAGAGTCTGCATGACGCCATTGATGTCCAGTTAACCAGTGGCTACAGGGTGCAGTGGTGGGTATGGTAGTTACAGCCAGTTATGAATCTTAGCGCACTATAATGTACAACATCCAACATCTGAAGGGAGCTTGTAGGAGTGTTCATGTAAATAATGTCACCATAATCAATGGAGGGATGGAAAGTTAAAGTTACAAGGTGTTTCCTAGCATTCAGAGTTAGACAGGATCTGTTTCTGAAAAATAAATCCAGTTTAACTTTCAGTTTCCTTACCAAGTTTTGCACGTGGAGCCTAAAGCTCCCCTGACATGATCTTTCAACTTTCCAAAAAATGGCACAACATATATAAATATTAAGATTGACCTCTGACCGTTTTTGCTAAAATAATGTTAAATGAATGAAAATTCCTCCCAAAAACAGTTTAAAATTAGCGCCATTTTTTTAACACGATAAATAGGGATTTCGCCGTCGCAGGATGATGACGTCATAACAAGAGACGTGTCTACTGCGCAGCTTGAAAACAATGGAGGAGCTACAAACTCGATCCGTCCAATTTAGCCATTTAAAAGTTAATATTTTAGCGGATTGTCTGCAGAGAAGCCAAAGTTATTTCCAGTAAACAGCAGGTTATAATTTTTTTTCAGCTCCTGCTGGTTTTTGGAGACTTTTCACTTCAGGACGTGAGCAGCTCTGTGAGGACTTACAGCATAGTTTCCACAGCACTGAAATGGTAATATATTAGTTAATGGTTCTAATAATTATTCAACATTAATTTATAGTTTAAAAAATTAGTCCCTTTTAAAATATCTGTTAAATATATTATTCTTTTATTTTATTTTGTTTGTGTTTTCAGGTTTCCAGGTCTCCAGTCCATCACCTGAGGCTCTTCCTGTTGAACCACTAGTACAACCCAGACTTTCACATCACAGCAGGTAAGATTGCATCAACGAAAAGAATAGTACTCAACAATATTCTTTGATGTAAATCTGTTGATTTTCTGTGGTTCTGATGAGGGAAGTGACAAAGTGGATGCAGCATTCAGCCCATAATGGACCCAGATGTCCCCTGCGTCCAGACCTACAACACCTGGACATCCATGAGCGTGGAGGAGCGAGGAGGTGGTGGAGTCTGAAGAAGTACAAGCAGCAGGATGAGGAGAAACTAGACCGATGTCCCCTGCGTCCAGACCTACAACACCTGGACAGGAGGGTGGACGAGGAGGTGTTGGAGTCATTTTTACAGAGCTGATGAAGTCAAACACCACTTGCATTTTTTAAACTCAATTTTTTTTGATAATCTGTTCATATTAATGTTTCCCCAGAGGTTTTCATTTATTTGATAATATGGGATGGTTTTATTTTAATAAAATGTTTTTTTCAACATTCACCAATTTTGTTTTTACTAAAGTATGAGCTGTGAGTTGTAGATGCACGAATGAAATTAAAACAGATACACAAATATTCTCACAAAGAATAACTCAACACTAACAGATAATATAGTGTACTACTGTAACTTTATTTACACATAACTACAGAAACACTTGGTTCATTGTTATCCTTTTTTTTTTCAAACAATATGTTCATTTGAACAGTCAGAAAAAATATTAAATTCATTGATTCATTTTCATCTCAATGCTCTGGCCAGTTGTAGTAGTTCTGCATATTTTAATGTCTTGATGCACAAACGTAGCTTTCTGCAGCAGTCCTGATGTTCTACAGATCCTGAAGATGTCTCCATCTGTTGTTGAACAATATCAAGGTTTGTTCTCCTCCACCTCGGTCCACTCTTCAGGTGAAGACATTTCTGTGAATCCTCGCTCCGCCACGCTCATGGATGTCCAGGTGTTGTAGGTCTGGACGCAGGGGACATCTGGGTCCATTATGGGCTGAATGCTGCATCCACTTTGTCACTTCCCTCATCAGAACCACAGAAAATCAACAGATTTACATCAAAGAATATTGTTGAGTACTATTCTTTTCGTTGATGCAATCTTACCTGCTGTGATGTGAAAGTCTGGGTTGTACTAGTGGTTCAGGAAGAGCCTCAGGTGATGGACTGGAGACCTGGAAACCTGAAAACACAAACAAAATAAAATAAAAGAATAATATATTTAACAGATATTTTAAAAGGGACTAATTTTTTAAACTATAAATTAATGTTGAATAATTATTAGAACCATTAACTAATATATTACCATTTCAGTGCTGTGGAAACTATGCTGTAAGTCCTCACAGAGCTGCTCACGTCCTGAAGTGAAAAGTCTCCAAAAACCAGCAGGAGCTGAAAAAAAATTATAACCTGCTGTTTACTGGAAATAACTTTGGCTTCTCTGCAGACAATCCGCTAAAATATTAACTTTTAAATGGCTAAATTGGACGGATCGAGTTTGTAGCTCCTCCATTGTTTTCAAGCTGCGCAGTAGACACGTCTCTTGTTATGACGTCATCATCCTGCGACGGCGAAATCCCTATTTATCGTGTTAAAAAAATGGCGCTAATTTTAAACTGTTTTTGGGAGGAATTTTCATTCATTTAACATTATTTTAGCAAAAACGGTCAGAGGTCAATCTTAATATTTATATATGTTGTGCCATTTTTTGGAAAGTTGAAAGATCATGTCAGGGGAGCTTTAAGGTGCAAACGAAATTATATTTTTAATAGTGATAATGGCAATCTTGATTATTTTTTAAATCTTTATCTTTTAACAGACACAGTGTTTCCATCAGAACATTTTGTTAACTCTTCTGACAGCTTGCCAAAACTCATAGTTTGTTGGCGACACTGAATCACACACCTAAATAAAATATGTTTCTTTAAAAGTCACACGGCACCAAATACAGTATATAGATTTTGGTGTTTATTTTACAAAGATTTGATAAAAGCTTGATTTTCTTTTACATAATTATAATTAATCTTTTTGACCAACTCCAAAATATTAGCATTACATTGACACAAATACTGAGTAAAAAAAAAAACATTTTGTATCAATGAACTGTACTTATAGCACCTTTCTATCTTATCAAGATACTCAAAGCGCTTTACACTACAATTTTTGCCCTCATTTACCCATTCATACAGCACTCTACTAGATCTATACAAAGATAAATCAGAGCTTTATCACATTTATACTGTACACTGATGGGACACACATCAGAGGCATTGAGGGGTTCAGTGTCTTGCCCAGGGACACTTCGGCATGTAACTGCTGGTGGATTCAAACAGACAACTCTTGCATTGGAGGAACACTGCTCTAACCACTCAGCCATAGCCACCCACATTGCACACTGCTTTGTGTAAAACAAAGAATTTTGCGTCATCTCACCACAAAGACTTATCAGTTTGTAACATGTCAGTTTCCAGTAACCCCAGTCTAATCTTTAACTCTGTTATCATTCACAAGAAGATTAGTGAAACAATCAGTAAACACCACGGTGGAGCATATTGGCCTAAAACACAGAGTTTGTGGATAACAAAATATCCTGATCTTTTGTATTGCTCATTGAAACACTGTTTAAACCCTCCGTTTACTTATCTTGTTCCTGTGGCATGACGAATATTACACTGTGTGACATTCTTGAGCAAGACGTCATGTTTGAAGGGATTAAAACCGGTCCACGCCAACTTAATCTACCTCGGTGTGTTGAAAAGTGATTTGTCACGAAGAGTTTCGCTTTTGAAATTGATGAAAAACCATGTGCACATACAAGTCAGTCAAAAAAACAAGTTGGAAAAAGTTTGTTTTGCATTTTCTTCTTGTTTGCTCTGTTTTGGAGAACTGATAACACACTAACAAGAACCGTTATCTGTTACCTCTTTTATAGGAATTAGTGGACATGTGATGTTTTATGTATTGTCTCAGGTTCTGTTTTTGTAATCACGTGTGAAAAAAGTTACTTAAATAAATGTTACATTTAAATTTTAAGTTCAATCGTTTGATTGTCACCCATGCAGAATGACAGCATTGTTGGAACACATGTTGTAAATCATACAAGTTATGCTGAGTAAGAACAAAGGTTGTAAGCTCAATCATCCGGGTAGATAAAAACAAAAAAAGGTTAGATTTAACTTTTTTGTTATAGGTTGAGCACTAAGAGAACTGAAGGAGCATATTGTTTGGAAAAATCCAGAATGCACTCATAATAGTATAATAATGAAAAACAAACTAATGCAACAATATTACATGTATTTTCCTCGCTATCGTGAAGGATGGTCAAATTTCTTCCCTCTCCAGTCCTCCTCCTTTTTGCTCTCGGAGCTCCTATTTACACATCTTTTGAAACATAAACTACTGTCATGGATCTGGTCAGCTGGACTTTCAATGGAATCGACAACATTTTTTTTTAACAAAGCGACAGGGTCCTGGAGAACCCTCATGTCCCACTGAGACGCATGCGGCAGGATACATCATGGATCTGATGTGCCTTTCCGTATTGTCTCAGGAGGACGCAGAAGATACTGGAATCATGATAGCAGGGTTTCTGCTTTTTGGCACCGGCGGATACCTATGTTATCGACTATTAAAGAAGACGGTGGCAGCAGTTTTGGTCATGGCAAAGCTGCTGTCTTTGGTTTGTGCTTCAAACATTCAAAATCAACTGATTTATGAGCTAAACCATAAGATGGAAGTGATTTGTGAGAATTGCAGGCCACTTGCGGCTTTGGGACTCGCCAGCATGTTAAGGATGACCTTGGAGGAAGCTAATAAGCACGGACCAGTGGAATGCCCACAACTCTGGCCATTTTGGATCGAATGTACCAGCAGAACTTAAAGCTAGATTTATACTCGACGCGTCGCGCCGCGCGCCAGAAGTGACGCGATATCGCAGTCCCTGCCCCCTGCGCGTTGGCCCTGCACGTCGTCTTGGCGCGTGTCGCGCACCTCCGAATTTTTGAAACTCTGCAAGTGCGCGCGCCGTTGACTTTTGCAGTTGACTTTTGCCGTTCACGCCGTGGACTGGGCTCAAAGAACAGCACTTTGGCATGCGCCGCTGTGCGTCAACTATAAACAAAGCGGCGAAACTATAAACGCACGGAGCTGCACGGCTCGGTGCGCGCTCCAGCTTGCGGACCAAAGCGTGAGTATAACTCAGCCTTGAGGCTGACGAGAAAAAACAGTCTGCCTGAAAAAATCAACAACTGTGGCTTATCTAAATCTGACTCCCCTGTTTGGCCTCGAAGCAGGCTGACTTATCAAATTTCTCCTGGAATATGTGTAAAGAAAGTTCAGTCTATCGCAACCCCCACCCCCCAAGAACTTCTGTGAATGCTTATCAGAACTGTACCGGCAGACACTAACATCTTATCAGGACTATGGTGCTATGTGGAAGTGCTTCATGGACAAATCTCACCGTCTTGTCGTCAAATGCATATGTA
>JBBPBX010022761.1:0-41122 GCA_038048925.1 Garcialebias charrua
AAGACTTCTTTAATAAATATTCATTATTTTTAATTAAGTCTGTTTGTTTTCTTCCAAACCAGTGAATGTGCCCACCTTTCAAGAATCCAAAAAGATGATAAAACATTAACCATTTGGGTTGATCAATTATTTCATAAAGCATTTAATGGCGACGAGGATGGGATATCTTATCTTTATTTGTAAAGCACATTCCAAGGTGCTTAAAAAGATGGATGAAAGGGTATACACTGGCTGTTTGGAAGGAAAAAAGTTAAAGTGTGAAACTGTGTTCTTGGAAGCGGGTGGGATTCCCGTTATTTGTGAAGCAGGGTGTGATTCCCTTGTTGTTTTGGAAGCGGGTGAGAGATTCCCGCTGTTGAAGAGCTGATAAGTTTGGATCAGCGGTTTTTTGGGACGCCTTAAGCTGCTGACCGATTCTTTGAGCTGAAGTGTAACAGAAGATTTGAACCAGGGTGTAAAAACCCTTGATCAGTAGTTTCGTGAGAGCAGAAGGAAAGAAGATTTTGCCGGGGTTAGAAGAAAAGATATATAACCCTTGTGAGTTTGTTGTTTTCTGAAAAGTAACAAAAGTATTTTTACCAGGGTGCAAACCCTTGTGAGTTTTGTCTGAGGGAGTTTTGAAATAGTTCATTAAGCCCTGAAAAAGTTAGGTGATTTATTTTGATAGCTTTATCAGTTGAGGACTAGTGAGTTATTTTTATTTGACAGGTAGCGTAGCTCGTGTGTGTGTCTGTACAGCTGCTTGAGAAGAGAAAGAAAAATGTGCAGCGACGCAGTTGTGCGAGGGTATTGTGGGAGCTGAGGTGGTCAGCTATAGTGAAATTGAGGAAGAATGTGTCTCATCTGTAATGTGTGTGAGCGGATGGAGGGGTTGCGAAGTGCTGGTGGTGCTCTGGGGGAGTTGTTTAGAGAGCACTAATACAGACAGAGGTTTTTTGTTTTTCAGTTGAGCTGCTCGCTTGAGAGGAAGGAGCAGAACTGTTTGTGTATGCATGGAAAGAGAGCAGTGGAGCTCATTGAAGCAGATAATAAGAGGAGACGGTCAACGTCTGTCTTATCTCCAGAACAGGGAGGAAGCTGCAGCTCTGAGGAGGTGAAGTGTGTTGGGAGCGAGAAGGCAAGTTGTTTGAGTTGATTAAGAAAATAGAAGTATTTTGATAAGGAATAGAGCTTGTTAAGGAATTTCTGCAGATCAGAAAGTTGGAAGTTGTCCAAAAAGTTAGCAGGAGTGATTTGTTGGAGGAAGAATTACGAAGAAGGAAGAAGAAAAAATATGAGTGTTTGGTTGCTGAATTTGTCAGCTGGAGTGTTAAAGAGACAGGATGAGTAAAAAACAAAGTGTGTGTGTTTGGAGAATGCGCGTGTGTACAGCAGCTTCCGTTCCCTCTGCTGTGAGTAGAAATGGGAGGAGATGTTGGGGACTGAGCGGAGGTCAGGAGACAGTCCTTGTTTGATGTAGGCGCGCAGGTTCGTGTGTGAAATTAGAGATGCAGAGAACGGAGTAGTGGAGGAAAAATTGCAGATCAAGAGTTTTCAGTGTGTGGTTCATGGGCCAGGAAGGGTCGAGTTTTTGTTTTGTTTTCCCCTTTCATGCAGTCCGCCTTATCTCCGGAACAGGGAGGAAACTGCAGCTCTGAGGAGATGTGTGAAGGATGAGAGCAGAGGAGGAGAAAAAAAAAAGAGTGTTGGTTTTCATGCTTATTTTTGATTAAAAAAAAAGGAAGAGGGGTTTTAAGTTTTTTTTTCCCTTTCTCTCTCTCCTCCAAGTTGAAGAATGAATATTTTATCTGAAATAATGACTAATTTTTGTCATTCTATCTCAGTCTTTTGCTTTTTTCCAAAGCTTGATGTCGTGGTGTGTCGTTGTCTGTCTGATGGGACGGACTGAGGTCGCGCAGAGGACGACGGGGAGGAAAGCCCCTGAGGATGACCAACTCCTGAGAGAGGCTCCTGAAGGGTGGTGGCTTGTCGTGCTGGGTCGCTTCATCGCTGCTGCAGAGCTGCTGCCTGCCAGCGCACCTGAGGATGGGTGTTCGTGCTCATCTGTGATGTGGTGCTGATGACCACACCTCTGAAAAACGAGACGTGTCCTGAAAAGAGGACAGTTGGAGCTCTTTGCCACGAGATGAACAGACAGGACGGCTTCAAATGTCCTGTACATCGGTCCTGCTGGTAACAAGTGTGGGCAGAGCGTGGGCAGAGCAGTGGTGTCCGGCGCGTGTAACGTTCCAGTGCAACGACCTTGTGCATCGACCTTTAAGGTGTGCGAGTTGTTCCAGAGGGTGGAGCCACAAGATCCATCTGAAGTGACTAAGTTAGGAACATTCTTTATTGTTCTTTGAGTTTTTATTTTGTTTTATTTTACCTGAAGTGATAAAAATATGAAATGATGAAATGAGATTTGTTTTTTAAGACTAAATGATGATTAATTAGAGATGACATGCACATGTACAGATATGTGCTATAAACAGGAATAGGTTTTATCTGGACAGTAAAATTGTCCTTAAAAAGTAACTAGGTGCCTTTTTAAAGGATGTATGTGTTGTATGTTTGTGGGAGTGCGGACAACAAGACTTGTTGATTGACTAATTGGCAATTTCTGCCTTTTTCTGGCAGTCTCCATTGATTTTGGGTCCCTTCTGATGGCCAATGAACGGATCCGATCCATGGTGCTGAAACTTGTGATTGAGTTTGTAAGTCTGGCTGTTTGATTTCAAGGCGTTCACATGTGTTGAACAGGAGAAGGTTTATACATAAAGTTTTACAGTGGTTTAAACTAATAAAGTGAGTTACATATGGTTTAAAACTAATAAAATGAGAATGTGCAGTATCCCTCCTTACTTTTGTATTTTAGTGCTTTGTTTTGTAGGAAGGATCATATAATTAGATTAGTTTGTAACACTGTCTTAGAAATGTCCCATGAGGTGACAGGGAAAAATTTTCAAAATTAGTCAAAAAATCATAGGGTGGAATGAAGAGTTTAAGAAGTATTAATGTTTTTCTGACTAAATGTTTATCAATTTTTAAGAGTTAATGCTTAATGCAACACAAAAAAAACATTTTAGTTTAGTGTCAAGAAGTTTCATTAAAGCCTTGAAGAGGGGGTTTTGTGTGGCTTTGCTTCAAAGGTCCAGGGTTTCTTTGAAAGATAAGGGCCCAATCCTTCTCGAAAGACTGGTCTTTGATGGAATGAATGCATATCACCCATCTCACTTCAAGTCTTGCAGTTCTTCTGAAAGGGAGTTAGGCAAATAAATAGTTTGTAGGGATGTTGATGAGCACAGCTCAGCAATTGGGGGCAAACTGACCTTGTAGCTGATAGATGAAACAGAAAATCTTTTGGCAAGTGCCTGGTACTGTCTTGAGGAGCAAGGTTTGATTGAAAACATATTTGATGGGAGTGAATGAAGTCATACTCCACAAAGGTATAAAATGAGTTCTGTTCAGATAAACATTGGAGTCAACCGTGGGTTTGATCAACGCCCGGTGTGCGCATTGATGACTTTTCTCTCGCCGAGAACAGAGCGGCTCCCCTGTTCAAAGTGTCAAAAGGTGAGGAAATACTGTAACTTGTTACACGTCAATGTTTTGAGATTGTGTGTATTTTAAGTTTTACTGTGGCGAGATTAAACAGACACTTTTAAATCTTAGCAGGAAACTTGTGTGCAGTCAGTACTGTGGCAGATTTAACTGACAATTATTTCTAGCAGGAGGACTGTTTGTATGTTTGAACATGTATGTTTTTACTTTTTCTGTCACAAGACTTCTTTAATAAATATTCATTATTTTTAATTAAGTCTGTTTGTTTTCTTCCAAACCAGTGAGTGTGCCCACCTTTCAAGAATCCAAAAAGATGATGAAACATTAACCATTTGGGTTGATCAATTATTTCATAAAACACACTTCTACGCCGATGACTGTCAAATTTACTTCCCCCTAAGACAAAATGGTACATGCTCTATTCAACCTCTGCTCGAATGCCTGGCTGACATCAGGGACTGGATGGCTTTAAATTTCTTAAGCTTCAACGATAAGAAGTCTGAAGCCATATTGTTCCTTCCCAATGACACAACCTTGAACCACTGCATCAACCTTTCTGCTCTACCCCTGTCTGAAAAACAAAAAGTCACAAATCTGGGAGTGATAATGGATCCTTCCATGAAACTCAACAGTCATGTAAACATGATCGTCAAATCCTGTTTTTTCCAGCTGAGGCGACTGTCTAAGCTGAAGCCCATATATCAAAAAATAACCTGGAGACAGTAATTCACGCATTTATTACATCTAGGCTTGATTACTGCAATTCACTTCTGCTTGGCGTCAGTCAGGCCTCCATTGCACGATTACAACTAGTTCAGAACGCAGCTGCCCGATTTTTAACCAGTACACGCAAAAGAGAGCACATTACACCAGTATTGGCCTCCCTACACTGGCTACCGGTTCATCTTCGAATCCAGTTCAAAATTCTCATGTATGTCTACAAATCACTGAACAATCTCGCCCCCGCCTATCTCTCAGATCTGATACACCCATATGTCCCTCCACGTGCTTTGAGGTCAGAGGACCGGGTACATTTAAGAGTTCCAGAAACTCGTCTTAAGCGCAGAGGAGACAGGGCCTTCTCTGTAGCAGGCCCAAGACTCTGGAACGAGTTACCGCTGCTCATCAAACAGGCCCCCTCCCTCTCAGTTTTCAAATCCCAGTTAAAAACTCACTACTATTCTGTTGCTTTCAACACCCGCTGATTGGTATTTGATCGTTTTATTTTTGATCTGCATTGTTTTTATGTTTTTCGTGTTGTACTTCATTGTCTGTGTTGCCTGTTGCTTGTTTGTTTGTTCAGCACTTTGGTGTGGACTTGTTCCTGTTTAAAGTGCTTTATAAATAAAATGATATGGTATGGTATGGTATACACAATATTACTCTTGTTTGTGCCAGGGGACTGGATCTTTGGGATGAACCAGTCTTTGCCGTAATGTATTTTGGGGTTTATTAAAAGCCACTGGGACGTTGTGTTTAGAAAATAAACGTCTCAATGTCTCTGAAACTCCCGCAACATACGGAATGACCACTGGTCTGGGTTCCTTCTTTTCACCTGATGGCTGGCTGGAGTCCTGTTTGGGTTTCTTCTCTGCTTTCAGGAAGGCCCAGTTAGGATATCCACATTTCTCTAGAGCCTGTTTTGTGTGTGATTTCTCCTTCTGTCTGGCTCCTGAGTTAGTGGGGACGCTGTCTGCTCTGTGATACAGAGTCCTGATGACTCCTAACTTGTGCTCCAGAGGGTGATGGGAGTCAAACTGTAAATACTGTTCTGTGTGGGTGGGTTTGCAGTACACCTCAGTTTGCAAATTTCCTCTATCAGAAACTGATACCTCACAGTCCAAGAAAGCCAACCTGCCATTTTTTACATCTTCTTGTGTGAACTTGATATATTTATCCACAGAGTTGATGTGATCAGTGAAATGTTGGACTTCCTGGGATTTAATTTTAACCCAGGTGTTGTCAACATACCTGAACCAATGACTTGGTGGTCTCCCTGAAAAGGACGTCAAGGCTCTCTTTTCTACCTCCTCCATGTACAGGTTGGCAACAATAGGAGAAACTGGAGACCCCATAGCACACCCATATTTCTGCCTATAATATTGCTCCCCATATGTGAAGTAGGTTGAGGATGGGGAGCAATATTATAGGCAGAAACAGCCCCAAAACTGAGTTATAAGTCTTGGAAAGTTGAAATCTCAGACCTCCTCCTCTGACAGACAGAAGCTGGTGCATCCTAAGGACAAAACCCACACACACACAAACAGAGTGGTGTAGTGTACGCAGTCCAGTGCAGCTAGGACTGCCCAGACCGCTACATTGGAGAAACTAAGCAGCCCATCCACAGAAAAATGTCCCAACACAGGAGAGCAACCTCCTCTGGACAAAACTCAGCTGTTCACCTCCACCTTACGGACAAGGGTCATTCTTTTGAGGACCAGAATGTGCAAATTTTGGACCAAGAGCACAGATGGTTTGAGAGGGGTGTGAAGAAAGCTGTTTATGTTAAGAGAGAAAAACCTTCTCTTAACAGAGGAGGAGGTCTGAGATTTGAACTTTCCAAGACTTATAACTCAGTTTTGGGGCTGATTCCCAAACGTTTTACACCAGATGGGAGCAAAGGTGTCTTGTCTGTGAATTAGAGGTGACTCATAAGACTGTTATAACTCCACGCGCACATAGTCTGTTTCATTGAATTGATAAAGCCCTCTGGATAGAGGTCGAAACATCTTCTGTAACAAATAAAGTCCAGTTGATCTTGTATTGAACTCCTTTTTTGATTTTACTGTTAGCTCAGTGTTTGTTAGCGAAAACGGTTACTATTAATCTAAATAACTCATGAACTACAGGACAGATTTTCTTTAAACTTACAGAAAGTAATTACTTAGTGGTCATTTACAAACTGTTAGCTGTTGGAATTGTTTGAGATAAAATTCGATGTTTTAGGAGCGTAAATGTACAGCTTATAGCTCCGTTGTTTTTCCGGCTACTATTTAGCAAATAGCTCATAAACCACACAACAGATTTTCTTTAAACTTACAGAAAGTAATTACTTGGTGGTCATTTACAAACTGTTAGCTGTTGGAGTTGTTGGAGCTAAAATTAGATTTATTTATAATTTATTTTCGCAGCGCGCGACCGTTTGGAAGACGTCAAAGCGAAACAATTTAAATCCAGCAGTTCCCTTTCAGTCGGTCTCTCAGTGCAACATACTTGCTATGGGAATTGCGCCCCCGCGCGATTACCTGAAGGAATATACTCACGCCTTTATGCTGGATCCCCACCGCACGCATCTCGCGCAGCCGAAGCAGCCACTTTACATTGAAAGTCTATGGGGCCGCACATCTTGGAGCAGCGGGGCGTGACGCGGCGCGCCTTCCGCATTTCAAGCAGCGCATCAGGACCCGGCAGCCCCTTTTCACGCACGCGCGCGCAGCCAGCAGCCACTGTAGAAGCAGGGATTGTCCTGCTTCTTCTGCTCGCAGATTATCAGCAACCACTCGGGAGTGACTCTGCAAAACAGCATCCGGTAGGAAAACCTGGCATTTTTAAAGTTGCTGCTGTACATCTCCCCAAACATAAAAAAAAAAGTTTTAATCTCAACAAATACTTTTTGAGCTGCAGTTCGGCTCGTAGAAGACACACACAAGTATTGACGAGGCACGTACAGCTGGTTTTATCTGCCCAGTGTACATAAACAACACGGATCTGACCGGGAAGGGAGCCACGACACGCTCCTCCCACTGCGCGTCTGCAGACGTTAGTGGGGACAGACATCTGTTGTAAGCAGCAAACACAGAGCATTAGGAGCATTTGGATGCGTACGGTGGGGATCCAGCATTACAGCAGGGGCGTCACCGCAGCGCCAGAGGCCCCGCCCTCTGGGTACTTAAGCGGCTTGCGCCTCCCCAGCATCCTCTTTTTGCCCTTCACCTCGCTTAAACCTGAACTACCTCTTCGCGGGACTTCTCTGTGGCTTCATTGCTCAACCTGAGGTGAGCTCGCTCCCTGCACAGAGCGCACAGAGAATTATTCCTGCGTACTGCTGGACTAGCAAAATTTTTCTTAACCCCAAAGCCTTTTCGCCTCTCTCTACAGGCTGCTTCGCTCGACGGCGCTAACTATGCCACAAGAAAAAGCTACCTCGCTACCTCCTAGCGAGCTAGCCAGCGAAAGCGACGCGACGGAGGAGACATTTGACAAGAAAAGGAAAAAGATTTTGGAAGGACTCGCTCGCCTCATCTCGGACATGCCTCCTGAGAAAGAAAAACGAAAAGCGAGACTTCCAAAGAAAACCAACGGACGGCGAGCCCAAACTCGTGCGCCTGTCCCAGCGGCTGCGGCTTCTCCCTCGCAGTAACGGACACCCACGAGGCCTGTCCAGTCTGCCTGGGAATGTTTCATGCAAAAACAGCTCTGGAGACGCCCGATTTTTGCCCACACTGCAGCCTCATGATGGATGTGGTGCTGCGGCATCGGGTTGACCTCGTCGCCAAAGCAATGGGCGCTTCAGCGACGACAGCGGACGCGGACACCACGGAGCCCCTCACTCCCACGCCGGAGTTGGAGAGCATGGCTCTACACGACAGTACACGCGTTGAATGGGGCGACAACCCTGACGTGCTGGCTCCTATGATGGACCTAACAGTCGAATTCGACACCCGAGGTATGATGAACGAGGACGAGATCTCGATTTCAGCCTCGGGCAAATTTTCAGCGGAGGAGGCGGACGTGGAACTGGAGGATCAGGGTGAAGATCTCTCCCAGACCCCAGTACCTGTCCTCCCAGAAACTGACTTCTCCATCCCTGCTCTGTTCGATTTGTGCCACAGAGCAGCGGACGCCCTGAACATCCCATGGCCGGAACCTCCGCCTCGCCAACAGGTTACGAGGCTGGCAGGAAGCTATTTTTACTCGAAGCAGCAGGCCGCCACGAGGCAAAAGATGCCCGTGTTCCCTGACTTCCTCACAGAATTAACTCGCACCTGGACTCAACCAAGAGCCCCAATGCTTCTTCCCCTTTCACAGTTCCTGGACGTGGACGGGATGGATGAAGTGGGAATAGCTCACGTGCCTCAGATTGAGGACACACTAGCGTCTCACCTGGCTCCTAAATCATCTGGAACAAAACCAACTCTTCCCAGCAAGGCTTGTCGAGCCTCGGCGTCTCTACTCGAGAAATGCTACAGGGCTCAGGGACTCGCGGCGCGCGCCATGAACGCGTCCGCGTTAATGCAGGCTTACCTGGCGGAAAAGCTACAACAGCTCCAAACAACATCGGACGGCGGCTGCCGAATTGCTGGATGAAGCCCGCAGGGCAACATACTTTGTGCTCCGTATGATGGGGACAGCTGCCGTCGCGCAGGGCAGGGGAATGGCGGAGGTGGTAATCGCGATCCGCCACCTCTGGATGACTCCGGCGGATCTCCCGGAGGGACAAAAGGTGCCTTTTCTCCATCACTCGATAGAGCCGGAGGGGTTATTTGTAAAGCTTTGGAACGAATCCAGACCAAGCTGGACCAAAGACGCAGGCAAGCGGAAGCTCTCCGGGTGGGCATCCCCCGGAGAAACTTCGCCCCTCCAAGGGAGTCTGCTGGTAGCAGGTCTGCGCAGTCTTGGCACCACTCGGCGGCACGTGCCCCTCCGCAGAAGCAGCCAGCATACGAGGAAGAGCCCAGGCAAAGACCTCCACAGGGCCCACCTCGTACCGAGCACGCATGGAGCAAAAACAGATTTGTCCCCCGCCAGGCGTCCAGACACAAGGACTCTTCTGCGAATCGTGATAACAAGCAAAAACGTACCTGATGAACCAGGTCCACGTTTCCATTTTACACGGTCACCCGCCCACGTGTTAACGGGTTTGATCCCTTCATGTCCAGACTTTGCTTGTAAAACAGTACAAACAGCTGGTTTATTTTCAGCATGCACAAATCATGCTTTTTCTGCTGTGAGTGACATAAAATCATGTACGTCATTGCACGTAAGCACGAATAAAAATCATGAAACAGTTCCTCTCTGTTTTATTGACTCTCAAAAGACAAAACAGCACACCATCTTCAGCAAAACAGGTCCCTCTGGCCTGCATGCCGTCATAAAGGGAGAGGGCCGTTTTTCCCTTCTCCCTCACGGCCCACGGGGTATTAGCATAATCAATAAACCCCAGCAGAGCGCCTCTGATACATCTGCTGTGAGCAGACACAGTGGCGTCTGCGAACCCCCCCCCACACACACACACACACACACCTCTCAGGAGGACAGGTGGGAAGGGTCACGTGCTTAAGCCCTCGTTTCATGGTGAACGATGGGCCAGCTAATACACTAACCAGACGAACACGTGACATGTCCGATCCTCAGAGTGTATGGAAGGCCAGCGTGACCAAATACTCGTGAAAATTACATGTTACATCGACACGTTAATGACGTGTAAACAACGTGTAAACAACGCATCAAATACGCGTTAATTACGTGTAATTGACGCGTCGAAATTTCACACGCATTTGACGCGTTATCAACGTGTCAACAACGTGTAAAGAACGCGTTGTTTGCGCCTTCTTTTAGGCGCAAATTCGTTTGTTTATGTCCCTCTTGGGTAACTTCACTTCCTGACGGCTTCATTCGCGTCTCTTCTCATTGGCTGTCAGGTCCAGGGCTAAACCACTTCAGCAAAACAGAGGGGTGATACCGAGCGAGGTCCAGAGCTAAACCACTTTAACAGAGAGAGGTAAACAAACGGAGAAACTACATTTCTTTAACTATGTTCATCGTATCGTTGATTCCTGGTCCCCTGCTCCGACAAGCAAACTAACAAGGGATTTAAATTGTATATCTCCAGTTTCCTGCACAACTACGAGGGTAAGTAACGTTAGTTTGATCGCGTTGTGTTGTTGCTACCTGTTAGCGGCTAACGTTAGCCTATTAGCAACGCAATCTTTTTTTTGTGTACTCACGTTATAGAAACAGATTTTCCACACTTAAAAGCAGAAAAACCTCAGTTTGTGTAGGGTGAAGCTAGGATTGTTCAGATGACAGTTTTAAGATTATTGGTTCAGTAACCCCACGTTCCTATTATTAATGGGGAGTTAGCTAAGATGGTAATTAATTATTAAATAAAAATAGGATGGAATTGACTACACTTTACGAATATGTAAACAGTTGAGAACAGAAAAACTATGAGCAAAGTGACGTGACTTGTGGCTGGTGAGAATCAATCGCAGGGATTTCACCCCATCCAAATATTCAAGAGTATGTTCAGAGCACTTCAAAAATGGTGAGTGTTGTTAAAAACACAGAGAAATGGTAAAATGTAAATGAACAGTCAAAGTTAGCTGAACGCTGAGTAATCAACCCATGTAAATGTGCATGTAGACTGTCAGATTATGCACAACAGAAAGTCAGGGCAGGTTGTGACTTTTTCTTTTTTCTGTATTTTCCAGGTAAACCTGCTGCCCTTTTTGACCAGACAAATCCTGACTGGGCTCCTTCTCTCAACCTGGGTTATGACATGTCTGCACATTCATCCAGAGAAAATGCATCAAACAGGTGGCTATGATGTTATTGTCTTGTATAACAAGCCAAGTCATATTTTGTATAATTATGACCCTCTGTGGTTAAGTTAAAGATACTGTTAACAGTGTTTCATTTGAAATTAAAGTGAAGTTATGGTTTATTAACAAGTACTTCTTGTTACATAGAAAAAGCACAAAAAGTCTGTGCTCACCTAATGCGATTTAACCATACGTCCATATCTCATACAATCCTGTTATTTTTGTTTATGGTAATAATAATAATAGAAATAATATTGCATTAGTCTTTCTTTTTGAGGCCCTCAAAGACGCTTTACAAATTTCTTGCATCATTTTATAAGACACACATTCACACACAATGTTTTATGAAGTAGAAGTTTTAAAGTGCAAAAGCAGTTGATCACATATCAAAGTTATATTACTCATGGTTTTAATCTGTTGTAGTGACACTCTGTTGTAGTGACACTGGCGCCTTGCATGGCAGTCTGCCGCTACCGGTGTATGAATGCGTGTATGAATGGGTGGATGGTTGGTATTGTAAAGCGCTTTGGGGCTCCTCACAGGGGGCTAGAAAGCGCTATATAAATAAGCTCCATTTACCATTTACCATTTTACTTGACCCATTATAAATGGTTCACTGCACCACCTTGTGGTTGTTTTAGTTAAATGCAGAGACTGTCATTTTTAAGAAGACATTTTAGTTTTGTCACTGAATGAGAGCTATATGTTAGAAAGTTTCCACATCAGTTTACATGTCAAAAATAAAGTCACGCGTGATTCATGCACAATCCATTAATTATTATCAGAAGTACAGTATTAACAAATACATTAGCAAGTATTTTAAATTAAACGTCTCGTAATAGCCTTGAAATGTGAACATTAATACACATTATGAAATGGCTGACAATTTTTTCTTTTTTGTTATAGGTGGCGAATTGTCATTCACGGTGGTATATGTGGCTTCAGTCGAATGGTGGTGTTTTTAAAGGCTTTAGACAACAACAGAAGCAACACAGTTTTGGAGATGTTTCTTGATGCTACAGCAAGATACGGAGTGCCATCTCCGTGTACGATGTGATGACGCGTTATAGTTTGAGTACATTTTTAGCTTAACATGGTACACTGTGTTTAAGTTATAGTTTTCCATCTTTCTGTTCAGCGTGGATTAAGTGTTTCATAGCTGATCTTTTTTTTAACTTGCAATCTAATTAGAATTAGATTAGAACATTACATTCTAATCTAATAATTAGACACTGAATTAATCAAACTTTATCTGTACTCCTACATATAATTAGGCCAGATCTGGAAACACTCATGCGTGCCCTCGCCAGCAAACTGCAACCAGAAGAGCATCCCTCCAACATGATAAATGTTTGCAGAGACAACATATTGGATGGTGCTGTGAGAGCATTCGCCAGAAGAACATTCAGACCTGAGGCCAAAATGACCATCATCTTTTTAGATAATTGTGACCAAGCTGAGGGATCCGTGGATGAAGGTGGGCCCTCCAGAGAGTTTTTTAGGCTACTTTTGGTAGCTCTGAAAGACAGTTCTTTATTTTATGGAAAGGAACACAAAGACCTGAACTTGGACAGCCATGGTTTGTACATGCATCATTACACACACTGACAAGTTAATTTAATTTATCTCTTGGTTGTACGTGTTAAAAGAAAAGTGACTATTTGCATTGTGTGTTCAGCTGTCGAGAAGAAGCGTTACCGAACCTTTGGAGTCATGGTTGCTGTGGCACTGATTCATGGTGGTGTGTCACCTGCATTTTTCACAGAGAGGCTGTACAGTAAGTTGTGTGGTCTTCCAGTTCCACTGCCTTCCCTGGAAGACATTGGTGATCCATCTTTGGTGGAGAAACTGAAAAAGGTGCATTTAAATTTTCACTTGCATTCATAGCATTGCTGGTAACCATTAAGCTGAAGTTTGA
Organism: Garcialebias charrua; assembly: GCA_038048925.1. NCBI lineage: Eukaryota > Metazoa > Chordata > Actinopteri > Cyprinodontiformes > Rivulidae > Garcialebias > Garcialebias charrua. Next base: position 13,003 of record JBBPBX010022761.1, read on the forward strand.
GAAAAAGCAGTCTGTACTATTTTTGTTTTCCTTATGTTAAAGATAAAGGAGGCCCTTGATCTGCCATCAGCTAGAGATGCAATTTCAGATGCTGCTGACAGCCTGTGTTTGCTGGGGTGCTTCAGGCACATTACATCTTTGGAGGGACGTGACGAAGTCCTACAGTCTGCTATAAACTTTTATGTTGATGGTAGAACCAAAGAAGCACTTGAACAGTAAGTTCCCTTTTTGCTTTTACTGTATTTGTACACACTCAACAGTATTCTTTCATCAGGTTCACATTGCCTGACAACCTGAGATCTTTGATTTGTTATAACAAACATTTTAATGGTCAAAATCATTTAAAATCTACTTTTTTTAATGATTCTGTGGCAGTTAAATATTGTCATACTATCTACAAAGTTGTGGTTTCATGTCATTAATAATAATCCATCTGTTAAAAAATTTGTTGAATAATCCTCTTTCTCTCACTGGATCTGTGTCAAATCCTAAAAAATAAGCCCAGCTCACATCCTGAGTAAAGTTTAGGCTAGGTTTAGGGTAAAATCGGTAAATGAAAATTATGGTCATAATTGTTTTTTTTATTGATTTATTGACTATCGCGACAGGCGTAGTAGACTGGTAAATCGAGAGCTTCGCCTCTGGCTTCACCACAGCAGACCGGTGCAGGACCCGCATCACTGCAGATGCAGCAACAAGCCGCCTGTTGATCTCCCGCTCAATTCTTCCCTCATTTGTGAACAAAACCCAGACATATTTAAGCCATCTTTAAGCACAACACGTAATTATGTTCTCATTAGAACTGTTGCTGAAGGATCTGGTCACATGATATGGAGGGCACTCCATCAATGTGAGAGCTTGGCACAAATGCAGATATTATGAGTTTCCTTACATTGTTTTTCCTGCTATGTACTTATTTTTATAGATTTGCTGATGGACTGAACACCTTTGGTCTCCTTGACCTTGTTCGAAGACACGCCAGTGTTTTCAGGGAAGTATTCACTTCCTTGCCAAGACCACTGATGGCAGAAGACCTGAAGAAACTCTTTGAGCCAGAACATGCAACAACTGGAACCAACCAATGGCGTGATGAAAAGAGAATTGAAGGATTCTGGAAAGATTTCCTGGTTGAAGTGGAAGGTAGTTTTAAAGGATTCATACAAAATTCAACGTGTAATATTCCTACAAACTCAATAACCATTTCTTTTGTTGAATTTACAGAAGGGGAACAGCCAATAACACTCGAGAAGATTTTGGTTTTTGCATCGGGCGCAGAAAAAATACCACTTCTTGGCTTCTCTACACAGCCAGTCCTAGCTTTCAACCATGACCAGGGCAGATTGTTTCCTGAGGCAAACACCTGCCTGGTTACTCTAAAGCTTCCTGTCCACAACACTTATGAAGACTTTACCAAGTTCATGGTGGAAGGGATCATTCAGGCTCCCACTTTTGGTGTTGCCTAGTTTGTTTTATATAGATGTGCTGGGAGTGTTAAAAGGATCGGCGATTATTTGTGACACTAGTTTTTTTTTTTTTTTTTGGTATACATTCATTTTAACTGTAAAATGACTGTAAAAATACTGTAGGCTCTTTAGTTTTTATAATTTTTAAACTAAAAGTAAAGTGAGAAAATACACGGACGGGGCCATTGTATTTACACGCAAACGTAAGGTGTAAATTATGATGTTTGCACTACTTCTCATATTTGCACTAATGTTTGTATTACATCACTGCCTATAGTCTGTTTACATTCAATGTTTACATTTATTAATACTGTTTACATTTATTACTACTGCTTACATTTATTACTACTGTTTATATTTACACTACTTTTATAACTACACCACTGCTGATACATATACAGTATTCTCTGACCAGCCTTATTTAAGGATGCCCAATGTGCCTTACTGCATATGCCACTTTTGCCTCTATAACAACATCAACTACTACCTCATACATATACTGTGTACATTAACTCATATGCTGCTTTTCCACTTTGCAAATGTCAATGCTAGAACCTTTAGTCTATTTTATAGTTATACTTTTTTATACTAGTATGCAAGAACTCAAGACAGTATTATGTTCATTAAATGTTTAGTGTTTTAGTTTTTAGTTTTAGAGTTGGTGTAAATCTTCATACTCTTATACCACTATGCAAAAACTCAGGACAGTGTTACAGTTTTACTATTTTAGGCTTATGTCTATTATTATATGTTTAAGTGTTTTACAGTTTGACTATATGTTTATAAATATATATATATAATATATATATTTATATTATATTATATTTATATATGTATATGTTATTATTACTTTGCATATATAACTATGTGACGTTACATTTTTTAACTGTTGAATAAAAACATTTTGAAGAGTCTTTGAATTATCTTTATTACTTTACATATAAGCCGTTGGTCAGAAATAGGAGGCGATTATTTGTGACACTAGTTTTTTTTTGGATACATTTATTTAAACTGTAAAATGACTGTAAAAATACTGTAGGCTCTTTAGTTTTTATAATTTTTAAACTACAAGTAAAGTGAGAAAATACACGGACGGCGCCATTGTATTTACACGCAAACATAAGGTGTAAATTATGATGTGACTATTTATATGTTTATATATATAAATATAAATATATATTTATATGTATGTATGTATATGTATATTATTACTTTACATATCTAACTATGTGACGTTACATTTTTTCACATTAGTATAAAAACATTTTACACATATTACTTTACATATAAGCCGTTGGTCAGAAATAGGAAACAGAAACAGGTTAATTAAACACTTATTAGATTTATTAATAACTTCATTAAACAGTAAAAGAAACATCTGGCTTTTTTAAAAGTAAAATATAAGCAGAAATGTAGTTTCTCCGTCTGTTTACATCTCTGTTAAAGTGCTTTAGCCCTGGACCTTGGAATCACCCCTCTGTTTTGCTGAAGTGGTTTAGCCCTGGACCTGACAGCCAATGAGAAGAGACGCGAATGAAGCCGTCAGGAAGTGAAGTTACCCAAGAGGGACATAAACAGATGTTGTTTACGTCTTAACCAAACAACGCGTACTTTACACGTTGTTGACACGTTGATAAATGCGTGTGAAATTTCGACGCGTCAATGACACGTAATTAACGCGTCTTTGACGCGTTGTTTACACGTTGTTTACACGTTGTTTACGCGTCATTTTTCGAGGCGAATTTGACGCATATTTGACGCGTTTGTTTACACGTTGTTTACACGTCATTAACGTGTCGATGTAACATGTAATTTTCACGAGTATTTGGCAACGCTGGCCTTCCATATAGATTGCACCCCCTGTCGCGGGAACGCGCATGGGGCTCCGCCCATTGCTCAAAGTACCACATGTTGATGAGAAAACAAATATAAACATGCCTTTTGAGGCAACTGTTAAACATATCCATAATATAATCGAGTTGTTTAACTATGAATGACCTATAAAGGTGGAGTTTTATGGAATTTAAATTTTAGAAAAAACTGTTTTGACCCCTTTATCTGATCTCGTTGGAGGCGAACGCTTTACTGTAACACTGTACACTGTCCGATGAATAATGTTTAATGTCCGAAATCATCAACTTCCAGAAAATGTTTTGTGACAGAGAGGGGAGTTGCAATTTAAGAGGAGAAGGACATTTTAAAAAACAACAACCAGGAAGAGGTTTAGTTTTGTCGGTGTGTGGAGTCAATAAAACAGTTTATCCACTAGGTGTCAGTATAACTCTTCACTAGGTTTTACATGGTGGAGTAAAAAGGTATAGAAGTGAAGATGACTTCAGATGATTTTTGTCAGATGTGACACGGCACAATAAAGTGGTGTTCAAACAACATGCTGGACTCTCTCTTGGTGTTCTTAAACGGAGCACAGCATAAACAACCTTTAAAAAACGATTTAAAAAGGAGCTTATTGCAAAATATGTTCTATATACAGTAGTGAGTGTTTTAAAGTCTATAAATGCTATTGATGATATAAATACTGTTAAAACAATTGTATATCTTTATGTTTAGTTGAAAGAACTTGTCTCCTTTTGGTATTTTGACTATTAATTGATTATAAATTGATGAGTATGAAAGGGGCAGGACATAAGGACAAAGGTGGTCCAAAATCATACAAAAGTTTCAATTAAATAGTTCCAAAAAATAGCTAAGAATCAAGTTTCAATGGAAAATAAATAAAAAAATAAAAAATTTGGGCCCAACTTACACTCTATTTATTTATTCATTTTTTATTAAAACACACAACATGATTCATACAGTAGAAGAAAATTAAAAAAACAGATCAAAAAAGGCATTCAATACAGGATCAACTGGACTTTATTTGTTGCAGAAAACGTTTCGACTTCTGTCCAGAAGTCTTTTTCAATTCTGAAAAAAAAACAAAAACAAACAGACAAAATAAAATGAAAGGCGGCAGAAGAAGAAAAAATCTTATTTTTTCTGCCCCTTATACTCCAATAAACATTTCATATAACCAACTCTTTTGATTTTCATAACTTAGTTTCAACCTACAATAAACTCTTCATACAACCAACTCACTTGATTTCCAAGAAAAGAAAAGAACAACTAAATTTATAATTTTTAATTTTATATTATATATTTTATATATTTTTTTATACCTTCCGCATCACATACAACAGTTAAATTCAAATATATTCAAATGTATAATTTTAACCGATTAAGCTTAATCAGTCTTTTGAAAGCAGCCAGTGAATCAATCTCTTTAATGTCTGAATCCAATTCATTCCATAACCCTATTCCTCGAATTAGGGTAGATCTTCCCCGTGAACTAGTCCTAAAATATGGTTTAACAAAAAGATTCACCCCCTTAAGATTATAACTGCTCGTTCTTCTGACAAAATACTGTATTTTTGAATATTTCAAGGAAGTCTATTATTTTGTGCTTTGTACAAAACTAACAAAATATTATAATCAACTAAATCATAAAACTTCAGCAGTTTCATTTGATAAAACAAAATGCTTGATGGATGATGGAAATATTTTCTGGTAATAATTCTAATAACTCTCTTCTGTAATATAAAAATAGGCATTGTAATTGATTTACACGCTGTACCCCAGACGTTAACACCATAAATTAAAGGCCGAGATACACTGAAGCAGACTCCATATACGCGCGTATACGCGCATATTTTGTGTGTATGTTTTTGCTGCTATACTTCAAGAAACTATCAGCTTTCAAACGCTCTCGTTCTCCTTGTTGTAATATGAGCAGCAGCACACGCAGGGACTCAACTGAGCTCGCTGATTGGTCACTTGCTGACACGCCTACTGAATTGATTGACAGCGCTCAGTCAGCTGAAAAGTGAAACCTAGTTGAAAGTGAAACCTTTAACATGAGCAGCTCGCTGGACTTCTGCGGTGTTCTGATGCGGTGTTTCTACTATATATGTTATAAAAAGTTCTCTCAGAAATAAAAATAATAACAGGGAGCGCTTTTCCTGCAGCACACAGCCCACCAGGGAATATTAAAACATCGCGCACCCAGGTAGGACCTGAATTCATTCATTTCAATCATCGAGTGAACGGAGGAAGAAGCGGTTACTTGACTTTAGGCAAAAAAACAAAAGAAAAGGCCCGATCAGCGATAAAGAAGGGGAATTTATTTCATTTGTGTAACATACAAAACAGTCCGGCGCCGGGAAGTATAAGGCCGAGATACACTGAAGCAGACTCCGTATACGCGCGTATCCGCGCATATTTTGTGCGTATGTTTTTGCTGCTATACTTCAAGAAACTATCAGCTTTCAAACGCTCTCGTTCTCCTTGTTGTAATATGAGCAGCAGCACACGCAGGGACTCAACTGAGCTCGCTGATTGGTCACTTGCTGACACGCCTACTGAATTGATTGACAGCGCTCAGTCAGCTGAAAAGTGAAACCTAGTTGAAAGTGAAACCTTTAACATGAGCAGCTCGCTGGACTTCTGCGGTGTTCTGATGCGGTGTTTCTACTATATATGTTATAAAAAGTTCTCTCAGAAATAAAAATAATAACAGGGAGCGCTTTTCCTGCAGCACACAGCCCACCAGGGAATATTAAAACATCGCGCACCCAGGTAGGACCTGAATTCATTCATTTCAATCATCGAGTGAACGGAGGAAGAAGCGGTTACTTGACTTTAGGCAAAAAAACAAAAGAAAAGGCCCGATCAGCGATAAAGAAGGGGAATTTATTTCATTTGTGTAACATACAAAACAGTCCGGCGCCGGGAAGTTTATGGTCAGACACCGCGTATCGCGCACGCGGATCGCGTATGCGTAGTAAAAAAATACTTTTGCGCGTACATGCCCTGAGGGGCTACGCGGGGCTAGCTTTTGCCTTGGCGTACGTACGCTGCGTATAGGCGTACCGTGAGGACGCTCGAGTGTATTTCGCCCTATATGGTCAGACACCGCGTATCGCGCACGCGGATCGCGTATGCGTAGTAAAAAAATACTTTTGCGCGTACATGCCCTGAGGGGCTACGCGGGGCTACGCTTTTGCCTTGGCGTACGTACGCTGCGTATAGGCGTACCGTGAGGACGCTCGAGTGTATCTCGCCCTTAAGTGCGGCATAAATAATGTATTATACAACAAATAAAGTGCCTTATCATTTAATAAATTTTTAACTCGTTAAAATATTACAATAGTTTTAGTTAATTTAGTTTTAACTGAATTTATGTGTCGTTTCCAGCATAATTTATCATCAATGGTGATACCCAAGAACCTCACCACATAAACTCTCTGAATCTCAGATCCATCAATTAAAAAAGGTACATCGATCGATTTATTTTTATTACTGAATATCGTGTGGCTAGTTTTACCCAAATTCAATGTTAACTTATTAATTTTAAACCAAGTCTGAATTTTATCAAGTTCTGACATCATCAATTTCAAGGTTTGTTCTATATTGTCACCACTACAAAAAAAAGTGGTGTCATCAGCAAAAAGAATGCATTTCAGGAGTCCTGGGACCTGTACCAAATCATTTATGTATAATAGAAATATTTTGGTCCTAATATCGATCCCTGAGGAACTCCACATGTAATAGTGTTGAGCTCGGATTTCACCTCATCCATTTGCACAAACTGTTTCCTATCACTCAAATAACTACAAACCCATTTCAATGCCAATCCTCTAATAACTAACCTGCTAACAAAGGGCCGAGGTAACCCAAGCACAACATAATAAAGGGGACAGAATACAAATTAGCTAAGCACACATATGAAACAAATAAAACAAAACTCAACTAACTTAGCACTAACAACAAGTGAATATTAAGGTGACAAAATTAACAATTCTTAGGCTGTCAATATTGGCACCCCCCTCTATTTACCCCAAACATTCTCCAAATTATATGAAACTCACACCAACAGCTCACACAACATGTGTGATTATGTACAAAATGTTATGTCTTTCATAACTCTCTAATTGTCTCAGTTAGCAGGGGGTGCATAAATGCCAATTCTTAGGCTGTCAATATTGGCACCCCACTCTATTTCCCCAAAACATTCTCCAAATTATATGAAACTCATACCAACAGCTCGCACAATATCTGTGATTATGTACAAAATGTTATGTCTAACATAACTCTCTAATTGTCTCAGTTAGCAGGGGGTGAATATCTCTGAAACGCCAATTCTTAGGCTGTCAAAATTGGCACCCCCCTATATTTACCCCAAACATTCTCCAAATTACATAAAACTCACACCAACAGCTCACACAACATGTGTGATTATGTACAAAATGTTATGTCTTTCATAACTCTCTAATTCTCTCAGTTAGCAGGGGGTGCATAAACGCCAATTCTTAGGCTGTCAATATTGGCACCCCCCTATATTTCCAAACATTCTCCAAATTATATGAAACTCACACCAACAGCTCACACAACATGTGTGATTATGTACAAAATGTTTGTCTTTCATAACTCTCTAGTTCTCTCAGTTAGCAGGGGGTGCATAAATGCCAATTCTTAGGCTGTCAATATTGGCACCCCCTATATTTCCCCCAAATATTCTCCAAATTATATGAAACTTACACCAACAGCTCACACAACATGTGTGATTATGTACAAAATGTTATGTCTTTCATAACTCTCTAGTTCTCTCAGTTAGCAGGAGGGTTCATATCTCTGAAATGCCAATTTTTAGGCTGTCAATATTGGCACCCCCCTATATTTCCCCCCAAAATTCTCCACATTATATGAAACTTACACCAGGGGAGTGGTGGCGCAGAGGTTAAGAAGGTGCGCTTGTGATCGGAAGGTCGCCGGTTCAAGCCCCGGTACCGACAACATCAAAGATGTGGGTGGGATAAGTGAAGTGGTCACACCTATCTCCACCCTCATCTGCCCCACTCTGGGCCCTTGAGCAAGGCCCTTAACCCACACCATCTGCTCCCCCGGGAACCCTAGATATCAGCTCTCTGCTCCACACAGAGGGCTGTGGTTGCTCGGTGGTCTGTGGTTGTGTCAGGAAGGGCATCCGGCGTAAAACTGCCAAATCTTCATGCGACTAGATCGCTGTGGTGACCCCTAACGCAGGGAAACAGCCGAAAGAAAGAAAAAAAAGAAACTTACACCAACAGCTCACACAACATCTGTGATTATGTACAAAATGTTATGTCTTTCATAACTCTCTAATTGTCTCAGTTAGCAGGGGGTGCATAAACGCCAATTCTTAGGCTGTCAATATTGGCACCCCCCATATTTCCCCCAAATATTCTCCAAATTATACGAAACTCACACCAACAGCTCACACAACATCTGTGATTATATACAAAATGTTGTCTTTCATAACTCTCTAGTTCTCTCAGTTAGCAGGGGGTGCATAAACGCCAATTCTTAGGCTGTCTGTCACGGTTTGATGTGGGATGAGGGATGAGTCCCGTGGAGCAGACAGGTAGACTCACAGAGGCACGAGTAAATATCAAAACACTTTAATTAACAAACTCAAAATACTGACGTGGCAGTACAAACAAAACTAATACAGCTCTGACTGTGGCTGGAGTACTAACACAAAACGTGGAGCTCTAACACTGAAACATGGAGCTACTAAACATACTCACAAGACCAAGGAGCTGGGACACGACACATCAGGGAACAGGGACAAAGACCCGACACAAAACAGACTGCAGACAGAGTATTTATACACACACAGACAAGACAGGGAGTAACGACAAACACCTGGGAACAATTAACAGAACAAGGCTGACTCTGAAACGTGGGAGGTAAACCAGGGTGACAGTACTCTAGGTTGAACTAAATAATAATAAGGGGACCTAAAAACATGACTACACCAGAAATAAACATGAGGACTAAACTGGATGGGAACCTAAAGGAGATATGCAGATTGTACTAGATGGGGAACCTAAAATAAACAAGAAGACTAAACAAGTATAAACATGAAGACAAGACCAACAGAGGGAGCCACCCTTACACTGTCAATATTGGCACCCCCCTATATTTCCCCCAAATATTCTCCAAATAACATAAAACTCACACCAACAGCTCACACAACATGTGTGATTATGTACAAAATGTTATGTCTTTCATAACTCTCTAGTTCTCTCAGTTAGCAGGGGGTGCATAAACGCCAATTCTTAGGCTGTCAATATTGGCACCCCCCTATATTTCCCCAAAATATTCTCCAAATTACATAAAACTCACACCAACAGCTCACACAACATGTGTGATTATGTACAAAATGTTATGTCTTTCATAACTCTCTAGTTCTCTCAGTTAGCAGGAGGGTGCATATCTCTGAAATGCCAATTTTTAGGCTGTCAATATTGGCACCCCCCTATATTTACCCCAAACATTCTCCAAATTATATGAAACTCACACCAACAGCTCACACAACATGTGTGATTATGTACAAAATGTTATGTCTTTCATAACTCTAGTTCTCTCAGTTAGCAGGGGGTGCATAACCGCCAATTCTTAGGCTGTCAATATTAGCACCCCCCTATATTTCCCCCAAATATTCTCCAAATTACATAAAACTCACAACAACAGCTCACACATATGTGAGATTATGTACAAAATGTTATGTCTTTCATAACTCTCTAGTTCTCTCAGTTAGCAGGGGGTGCATAAACGCCAATTCTTAGGCTGTCAATATTGGCACCCCACTATATTTCCCCAAAATATTCTCCAAATTACATAAAACTCACACCAACAGCTCACACAACATGTGTGATTATGTACAAAATGTTATGTCTTTCATAACTCTCTAGTTCTCTCAGTTAGCAGGAGGGTGCATATCTCTGAAATGCCAATTTTTAGGCTGTCAATATTGGCACCCCCCTATATTTACCCCAAACATTCTCCAAATTATATGAAACTCACACCAACAGCTCACACAACATGTGTGATTATGTACAAAATGTTATGTCTTTCATAACTCTAGTTCTCTCAGTTAGCAGGGGGTGCATAACCGCCAATTCTTAGGCTGTCAATATTAGCACCCCCCTATATTTCCCCCAAATATTCTCCAAATTACATAAAACTCACAACAACAGCTCACACATATGTGAGATTATGTACAAAATGTTATGTCTTTCATAACTCTCTAGTTCTCTCACTTAGCAGGGGGTGCATAAACGACAATTTTTAGGCTGTCAATATTGGCACCCCCCTCTATTTACCCCAAATACTCTCTAAATTACATAAAACTTCCATTTCATATTGTGTAAGCTTAGTATCATATGTGATACAGTACACTCATTTCTCCATTTGGGATGTTGAGATTTTATGTACGTGTCGATTAAACATGAACAGTTTTTATTTGGTTTGCAAAAAAAAATTAGAAAATTGTACAAAATGGAACAACAAAATCGTGTACCTTACCTAAAAAGGTATGAAAGGATGCAAAATACGTAAACAACAAAAACATCTCAAAACATAAACATTATTGAACGTCAGTTGTAAATGATGTGAACAGTCTAAATAAAAGGCCTAAATGCACATTGCACAGGTATAATCTTCTTCTGCACAGGTATAATCTTTTCCTGCTTGCGTGGTCATGACACAGCCTTGGTGGTACCACCGGTTGCAGCAGTCACAGGCTATCTGTAATTGATAAAATACAAATGGTTATATTGCAACATTAAGAAAGATGATCGCATTGTTTTTAATCAGTTGTTTTCCATTTCCTGAACATAAATGGTTAGTTTTTTCTTTACTAAACATGAAACATCTTGTTGTTGTTAGGCCTATATTTAAGGACAGTTCAAAATGGCAGCATTTTGTTAAATGCATGGAGGTCAAACACAGTTGTATTACCAAAAAATAAATAAAAATACATTTCATTAAGACTTCATAACAACTGCTTAAAAATGTGAAATTACTTTCAACTACGCTGGGTTAAATGTTCTTTTTTTATGATTTTGTTTTGTTATCAAAAGTACTTTGCAACCATTTTTTTATGATGGCATACAAATTGATTGAATTCAATTTTCACTTTATAAATATTTTTTCTTACCCACAGATTATCTTCCGTGTTGTTCATCCCACAATGACTGCAGAGGTTCTCCAATGACTCTACAGCAAAACAAATCACAACCTTTAGTAAATTTTCTCACATGAACATAATGCTATTTTTTGGTGTGTTTTTTTTAAGCATTTGAAATATAAGAATAAAAAGCTATGTTAGTGTTGATCATAAACTACAAACAGTCTCATCCTCCATCTCTATCTCAGTTGTCTTTAGCCCCTGCTTAAAATATCTGGGGTCATACACAGAAGCAAAACAGTTTTATCTCGTTACAAGTCATAAAAGCTAAACATCATATTGGCATGTTAGACAGGCTCATATTGTGTATATCTTATCATGAATTGAATCACATATGTATTTATAGTGATACATTCATCCAAAAAATCCTTCACTGCTAAATTTTCTTATTTCGGTTAGGTTGTATTATTTTCTGAATTGCGAAGTAGGAGAAAAAACATGTGAATCATTTAATATTTAAACATGTTTCCAAATAAATTTTATGTATGATAACTGTCAACTTGTAAATGACATTTGTCTCAAAACACTTTTGTTCATGTGATTTTTCACATAACACCTCTCGGTTGCATTGTCGACCTTTACAAAATCCGTACTTTCATTTTGCTTTTTATATCACAACCACACGTGAATCGAAAATAAAACTTTCAAAAGCCACCTGATTCTGACAGAAGTTTGGTCGAAATGTCGACCCGTATGGCATCAACAGCAGCTGTTGTACATGGGAAGTTCAGATCTTTTTCTGTCGCCTGCCCTGTGCACCTGTGAACAGATTAACATAATCAGAGTTGTTGAAGGAGGAGAAAAAACAAATAAAATCTCAAATTTGATGTAATTACTTTCAGTCTGAGTCAATGTACAACACACACCTCGAAAAGAAAAAACGAAGCACAACTAAACAACTAATATAACTTTGATATGTGATCAACTGCTTTTGCACTTTAAAACGTCTACTTCACAAAAGTGTGAATGTGTGTCTTATTAAATGATGCAAGAAATCTGCAATGCGTCTTTGAGGGCCTCAAAAAGAAAGACTAATGCAATATTATTTCTATTATTATTATTATTATTATTATTATTATTATTATTATTATTATTATTATTATTATCATAAACCAAAATAACAGGCTTGTATGAGATATGGACGTATGGTTAAATCGCATTAGGTGAGCACATACTTTTTGTGCTTTTTCTATGTAACAAGAAGTACTTGTTAATAAATAATAATAATAATAATAATAATAAACTTTATTTGTATAGCACCTTCCTACAATGCCTTGCATTGACCAAGGTGCTTAACAGGATAAAAAGATGAATAAACTGGAACAATAAATCAGTGAAAATAGAATAAAAAACAACAGTAATAAAAGAAGGCAATGGAAATAAAAAATGCTACATACTAAAATACCAAAAGTAATAAAAGTTACACACTGAAAGCTTTTTTGAACAAGTGGGTCTTCAGTCTGGTTTTGAACAGAGTCAGATCAGAGGTGGCACGCAGCTCAAGGGGGAGGCTGTTCCAGGCTTTTGGGCCGGCAACAGAAAAGGACCGGTCTCCCCATTGTTTGTACCTTGAGCGAGGCACCTCCAGCAGGTGTTGACTGGCAGATCGTAAAGCTCTGCCGGGCTGATGGACTTTAATAAACCATAGCTTCACTTTAATTTCAAATGAAACACTGTTAACAGTATCTTTAACTTAACCACAGAGGGTCATAATTATACAAAATATGACTTTGCTTGTTATCCAAGGCAATAACATCATATAGCCACCTTGATGCATTTTCTCATGCTGAATGTGCAGACATGTCATAACCCAGGTTGAGAGAAGGAGCCCAGTCAGCATTTGTCTGGTCAAAAAGGGCAGCAGGTTTACCTGGAAAATACAGAAAAAAGAAAAAGTCGCAACCTGCCCTGACTTTCTGTGGGTTGCTTACTCAGCGTTCAGCTAACTTTGACTGTTCATTTACATTTTACCATTTCTCTGTGTTTTTAACAACACTCACCATTTTTGAAGTGGTCTGAACATACTCTTGAATACAGGGAACCCCCGACCTACGAACGAGTTTGGGACCTAAGAACCGTTCGCAGCTCGATCCGTTCGTAGGTAGGGGGTGAAAATTATATTTAAAAAAAAAATTATTCATTCATTCATTCATTCAACCTTTATTTATCATGCTAACGGAGCGCGCGCACACATTTAAGCATGTAAAGTAGTGTACTGTAATGTTAAACATTGCTATTCACATTTACAGAATAAATAAAAATATATTTTCTTACTTTGAGATGGTCAAAGCCGACATAGGTTGCCATGCGTTGATTGTTTTCGGGCCAAGCAGCGCGGGGGCCGGCAAGCCACCGCAGCTGCTCCAGACCTGTGTTAGCTAGCTGGCTAGCTTCTGCTAGCCAAGCCATGAGCTAGTGTTGGAGCGGCGGCGCGATCAATCTGCAGCTGCTGCTCCAGCCGCTGCTCCAGCCTGAGACGTCCACAGAGCTATTCCAGCTAGTAATTAATCCACATGATGCGATCCTGGTCACCAGTGTTCAAAAGGCCGGCTCCCGTGTTAGCTCCAGTGTTAGCTCTGGAGCTAGCCAGGCCGGAGGTGTAGCCAGGCCGGCCGGAGGTGTTCGCACGGCGGCCTGGCACGATCGGCGATAAATCCGCTGCTGCTTGAGACATCCACAAAGTTCACAGAGACGTTTCCAGCTAGTAATTAATCCATATGAAGCCATCCTGGTCACCAGTCTTCGTCCAGCTCTCGGCAGCTAACCTAAGATGGCGTCCGGTGTTCTACATTAATTTGTGACCGGAGACCCCAGTGACTGAACCTAAAATAGCGTCCGGTGTTCTACATTAATTTGTGACCGTGTAAACTGAAGACCTACTTCCTGTTGCCCAAAATTGCTCAAAAATTGCTCAAAAATGATCAGAAATGATCTTTTTTATCATAATTATTATTTATAAAGCCTTTAAAACAACCAGAGCTGCAACAAAGTGATGTACACATGAAATTAAGAACATTTAAACACAAAAAAAAAAAAAAAAATTTTTTTTTTTTTTTTAAATTCATATTTTTATTAAATATGATATGTTCGTAGGTCCCGTGGTTCGCAGGTCGATGGGGTCGTAGGTCGGGGGTTACCTGTATTTGGATGGGCTGAAATCCCTGCGATTGATTCTCGCCAGCCACAAGTCACGTCGCTTTGCTGATAGTTCTTCCGTTGCTTCTCCTTGGTGTTTTAAGACCTCGGAATTAAAAAAAGGACCACTTCACATCACCGCAACCAGCACGGTTGTTGCAGCGAACGACAACGCAACCTTGGACCATGATTGCTAGAAATTACTAGAAATCCAACAACAAAGAAACGAACTGGCGCGTCTACCCACACTTCTTCTTCCGCATCAAAAATGGCGATTAGAGAGTTATGTTAGACATAACATTTTGTACATCATAGACATTATATATAGGTAGACTGAGCATAGCCTGCTCCGGCGCAGGATTTAAGGCAGCCATCTTGGCGCTGTCACCCTCGTACTTTGCTGCATACAAACTAACAGAGAATGCCTCAGCACTGCACGGCTTATTCGTGTTTAAATCGAAACACTATTGATGTCAGGGACCAGGGGATAACTTTTCACAGGTAAGATGAACATATTATTGTTAGTATTTTGTGAATGTAATATTACTGTACTGTATTTATGCCCACCAGCAAAATGACAACAAATGTTAGCTACCGGTGTTCAGCCAGCAATGACTGTTAGCTGCATATGATGACAGGAATATGCTTCAAACAGACCTACTCACAATTGCAGTAGCTTTGGTTAATTATTACCATTATCAACAAATATACAAATTCAAAGGGAAACACCCCTTCACCGATCTAAGAGGTTTATTAAAATAGTGCATAAGAAGTTCCTGATTTCTGATCTGTTATCCATCAAGTTCTTAAGATGGACTGTTCTTTGCATCAAGTTCATATGATGTTACTGTTAAAATGTTTGGCATTTTGTCACACAGTCTGTTTTGTTTGTCTTAATTATCTTCTCTTCAGTGTATTTCAGATCCCCAATGCTTCTTAATGGTATGTATTATGCAACATATAGTTTGTGCAGGAATCATATTATGTACAATATGTTGATATGATTGTGTATGTATGTGATTGTGTGTTTGGTGGTGGTCAGAGTGAATGTCAGTGCAGAATGTGAATAAAAAAGAGAAATGTAAAGTGTGTTAAAGACTGCGGTAAAGTGAGCCTGCACTCGGCTCCGTGAGCCCTCACTGGCGTGTTTGTGCGCGTTTACAACATCTACTACGGTAACGCCCCGGTGAAGCGCTGCTTGTGGCTTTTCAAAATAAAAGCTGAAAATAAACGTTGTCAATAGATGAAAAATACATGAATAAAAGCTGTTTATAGTAGAAAATAATTAAATAAAATCTGAAGCTGTTATATTTCCCCCCAAAATAAATAAATAAAAGTGTATTCATTATGTGAGGATGTCAATTCCCCCACCCCCATAAAAATAAAACTGCTTGATACTTTGCTCCCCCCGTGTGCACCCCCTCCCCCCGTGTTGCTCATTAAGTTGAATGAATGCCTTCCAAAGTTGCACAGTTCAGTTTGTATTTTATTTACTGAGTTTAAACCACTTTACTTCCAAAACAAACCACCTCTGAAAAATTTTCTAATTTGGCATACTGTGAGAAAACAATTACACATGCAGAATTTCACTTTCAAAGTTGAACATAGTTCATTGCATTAAAGGAGCTGTATGTAACTTTTCTAACAATATATTTTTAACATATTTCTTCACTCTGTCACTACCTCCTGACATACTGATTTTAGACCAGTAATCTCTGAAAAAAACTATTGTCCCCTTGCTTCTCTAAAAGCTATTCTAAAAAGCCACAGTGACCCACCGTTAACCAGCCAATAAAAACAGAGTGGTTAGATTTCACGCACCACTCTCACTTCAGGTTGACTCTAGAGTGGTTAGATTTCACGCACCACTCTCACTTCAGGTTGACTCTAGAGGACCCCAAGATGTTGCTCACCAACTTTCAGCAACTTCTAATGTGGACTTTCAAAATAAAGCACCTCCAAAGTTGGACAGAGTTCATAGGAATAAACAAGAGTTGCTGACTTTATTGCTTGATAAGGGTTAGATTTCACGCACCACTCTCACTTCAGGTTGACTCTAGAGGACCCCAGGATGTTGCTCACCAACTTTCAGCAACTTCTAATGTGGACTTTCAAAATAAAGCACCTCCAAAGTTGGACAGAGTTCATAGGAATAAACAAGAGTTGCTGACTTTATTGCTTGATAAGGGTTAGATTTCACGCACCACTCTCACTTCAGGTTGACTCTAGAGGACCCCAGGATGTTGCTCACCAACTTTCAGCAACTTCTAATGTGGACTTTCAAAATAAAGCACCTCCAAAGTTGGACAGAGTTCATAGGAATAAACAAGAGTTGCTGACTTTATTGCTTGATAAGGGTTAGATTTCACGCACCACTCTCACTTCAGGTTGACTCTAGAGGACCCCAGGATGTTGCTCACCAACTTTCAGCAACTTCTAATGTGGACTTTCAAAATAAAGCACCTCCAAAGTTGGACAGAGTTCATTGTAATAAACAAGAGTTGCTGACTTTATTGCTTGATAAGGGTTAGATTTCACGTACCACTCTCACTTCAGGTTGACTCTAGAGGACCCCAGGATGTTGCTCACCAACTTTCAGCAACTTCTAATGTGGACTTTCAAAATAAAGCACCTCCAAAGTTGGACAGAGTTCATTGTAATTAACAAGAGTTGCTGACTTTATTGCTTGATAAGGGTTAGATTTCACACACCACTCTCACTTCAAGTTGACTCTAAAGGACCCCAGGATGTTGCTCACAAACTTTCAGCAACTTCTAATGTGGACTTTCAAAATAAAGCACCTCCAAAGTTGGACAGAGTTCATAGGAATAAACAAGAGTTGCTGACTTTATTGCTTGATAAGGGTTAGATTTCATGCACCACTCTCACTTCAGGTTGACTCTAGAGGACCCCAAGATGTTGCTCACCAACTTTCAGCAACTTCTAATGTGGACTTTCAAAATAAAGCACCTCCAAAGTTGGACAGAGTTCATTGTAATAAACAAGAGTTGCTGACTTTATTGCTTGATAAGGGTTAGATTTCACGTACCACTCTCACTTCAGGTTGACTCTAGAGGACCCCAGGATGTTGCTCACCAACTTTCAGCAACTTCTAATGTGGACTTTCAAAATAAAGCACCTCCAAAGTTGGACAGAGTTCATTGTAATTAACAAGAGTTGCTGACTTTATTGCTTGATAAGGATTTCACACACCACTCTCACTTCAAGTTGACTCTAGAGGACCCCAGGATGTTGCTCACAAACTTTCAGCAACTTCTAATGTGGACTTTCAAAATAAAGCACCTCCAAAGTTGGACAGAGTTCATAGGAATAAACAAGAGTTGCTGACTTTTTTGCTAGATAAGGGTTAGATTTCACGCACCACTCTCACTTCAGGTTGACTCTAGAGGACCCCAGGATGTTGCTCACCAACTTTCAGCAACTTCTAATGTGGAATTTCAAAATAAAGCACCTCCAAAGTTGGACAGAGTTCATAGGAGTTGCTGACTTTTTTGTTAGATAAGGGTTAGATTTCACGTACCACTCTCACTTCAGGTTGACTCTAGAGGACCCCAAGATGTTGCTCACCAACTTTCAGCAACTTCTAATGTGGACTTTCAAAATAAAGCACCTCCAAAGTTGGACAGAGTTCATTGTAATAAACAAGAGTTGCTGACTTTATTGCTTGATAAGGGTTAGATTTCACGCACCACTCTCACTTCAGGTTGACTCTAGAGGACCCCAGGATGTTGCTCACCAACTTTCAGCAACTTCTAATGTGGACTTTCAAAATAAAGCACCTCCAAAGTTGGACAGAGTTCATTGTAATAAACAAGAGTTGCTGACTTTATTGCTTGATAAGGGTTAGATTTCACATACCACTCTCACTTCAGGTTGACTCTAGAGGACCTCAGGATGTTGCTCACCAACTTTCAGCAACTTCTAATGTGGACTTTCAAAATAAAGCACCTCCAAAGTTGGACAGAGTTCATTGTAATTAACAAGAGTTG
This sequence comes from Garcialebias charrua, assembly GCA_038048925.1. NCBI lineage: Eukaryota > Metazoa > Chordata > Actinopteri > Cyprinodontiformes > Rivulidae > Garcialebias > Garcialebias charrua. The sequence continues at coordinate 31,680 of JBBPBX010022761.1, forward strand.
CTGACTTTATTGCTTGATAAGGGTTAGATTTCACGCACCACTTCCTTCCTCACTTCAGGTTGACTCTAGAGGACCCCAGGATGTTGCTCACCAACTTTCAGCAACTTCTAATGTGGACTTTCAAAATAAAGCACCTCCAAAGTTGGACAGAGTTCATAGGAATAAACAAGAGTTGCTGACTTTATTGCTTGATAAGGGTTAGATTTCACGCACCACTCTCACTTCAGGTTGACTCTAGAGGACCCCAGGATGTTGCTCACCAACTTTCAGCAACTTCTAATGTGGACTTTCAAAATAAAGCACCTCCAAAGTTGGACAGAGTTCATAGGAATAAACAAGAGTTGCTGACTTTATTGCTTGATAAGGGTTAGATTTCACGCACCACTCTCACTTCAGGTTGACTCTAGAGGACCCCAAGATGTTCCTCACCAACTTTCAGCAATTTCTAATGTGGACTTTCAAAATAAAGCAACTCCAAAGTTGGACAGAGTTCATTGTAATAAACAAGAGTTGCTGACTTTATTGCTTGATAAGGGTTAGATTTCACGCACCACTCTCACTTCAGGTTGACTCTAGAGGACCCCAGGATGTTGCTCACCAACTTTCAGCAACTTCTAATGTGGACTTTCAAAAGAAAGCACCTCCAAAGTTGGACAGAGTTCATAGGAATAAACAAGAGTTGCTGACTTTTTTGCTAGATAAGGGTTAGATTTAAGAGATAAGAGATAAGAGATAAGAGATTTTTTATTAACATTGCACCAGTTAACCAATACAACGTGATGATGTATACACAGTCGTCCAGAAGAGGGAGAGAATGTAAAGCTGCAGCATATTCAAACACATGACATGTTCTTCTGCGCGGCCGCTCTCATCCGTCTCCGGATGAAGGTCAAACAGATATGGAAAAAGGAAAAACACAATAGGTATCATTTGTGATATTCAAAAAAAGAATCTATCAAAGATTGCCTTAAGACACTCTATGATAAAGTCCCAAAAACTCTATCAGCAATAAGCACAACCAGACAAGACATTGTTGCAGTTTTGACGACATGCAAGGAGATCAAAGAGTCTGTGAGCAACATTCAGATAGCACAGTTCAGCAGTTGTCTCAGCTCGGCGCCTCCGAGCGCACCCACAGAGATCTCTGGGGGGGGGGGGGGGTCAGCAAGGTCTCTCAGCTTCACTCCAGGAGAATAGTTTCCAGCAGACAGCCTTCTTCTTTTCCAAGGTCGTGCAGAAACTAGATTAGATAGTTCTTGTTTATCTTCAATCCAGGCCACAGTGTTCTTTTTGACTGCAGCCTTCCAAGTCCAGGTGCTGTTCAGGTCCAAAATCGCCGAATCATATGAGGTTCCGAACTACGAACCCCCATCTGTGCCCTGATTGAGGCCGGGCGGCTGTAAACGAGTTCCAAAGCGCACCGCAGGTCCGCGGTGGTCTCCCGCCGCTCCCATCGTGCGGTTCAGTTCGTACAACAGCTGGGATGAGGAGCTCACAGCCCGGATCAGAGAATCTTGCTGATCAGGAAGTTTGGCCAGCGCGCCGATAGCCGCCGAAGTCTTCCTGATCTTCCAGTAACAGACAGCTCCGCTCACGCCAAAAAACAGAGCAGCTGCCACCAATATCCCAATAATCCACAAATCTTCCACGTCTTCGACAGACAAGACGGTCAAACACATGGGTTGCCACTGTCCCCACGAGTCCATCATGTATCCGACAGCATGCGTGTCAGAGGGGCAGACCGCTTCTCCTGGCCCGGTCCGCTTCGTGGAAAAAATCTTATCTATAGAGGAAACAGCCTAATTTATTAAATCCATCGCAAATTGGTTCGAGTGAGCGCTGAAGAGTCACAGACGAGACAAATTTCACGCACCACTCTCACTTCAGGTTGACTGTAGAGGACCCCAGGATGTTGCTCACCAACTTTCAGCAACTTCTAATGTGGACTTTCAAAATAAAGCACCTCCAAAGTTGGACAGAGTTCATAGGAATAAACAAGAGTTGCTGAAATTTTTGCTAGATAAGGGTTAGATTTCACGCACCACTCTCACTTCAGGTTGACTCTAGAGGTCAGTCTGGTGGAGCTCTGGCAGGGCCACGTCTGTAAAATATTTACGTCCCGGCAGCACGTAGCGGGGCTCCACGTGAGAGAGCATTCGGCGGAACCCGGTGTCTTCCACCACTGAGAACGGCTGGTCATATAGCCCGATGAATTCGATGATTTTTCGGGTTATTTGTTTAGCTTTCTGCCCGTCACGCTCGTACGGGCAAGTGTTAGCAAGTGTGGGCTGCGTTAGCTGTCGTCTGACTGCTGCTGCTCCGCGTGTCTTCTCTGCTGCGAGTCTCGAAAACTTACCATACTCTTCCAAGTGCTTGGTCTTTACATGACGAATTAGGTTTGTTGTGTTAAAAGACTTTGTCATACTTCCTCCACGAGGTACTTAATAATACATTATTTATGCCGCACTTCATTTATGGTGTTAACGTCTGGGGTACAGCGTGTAAATCAATTACAATGCCTATTTTTATATTACAGAAGAGAGTTATTAGAATTATTACCAGAAAATATTTCCATCATCCATCAAGCATTTTGTTTTATCAAATGAAACTGCTGAAGTTTTATGATTTAGTTGATTATAATATTTTGTTAGTTTTGTACAAAGCACAAAATAATAGACTTCCTTGAAATATTCAAAAATACAGTATTTTGTCAGAAGAACGAGCAGTTATAATCTTAAGGGGGTGAATCTTTTTGTTAAACCATATTTTAGGACTAGTTCACGGGGAAGATCTACCCTAATTCGAGGAATAGGGTTATGGAATGAATTGGATTCAGACATTAAAGAGATTGATTTACTGGCTGCTTTCAAAAGACTGATTAAGCTTAATCGGTTAAAATTATACATTTGAATATATTTGAATTTAACTGTTGTATGTGATGCGGAAGGTATAAAAAAATATATAATATAAAATTAAAAATTATAAATTTAGTTGTTCTTTTTTCTTGGAAATCAAGTGAGTTGGTTGTATGAAGACTTTATTGTAGGTTGAAACTAAGTTATGAAAATCAAAAGAGTTGGTTATATGAATTGTTTATTGGAGTATGGGCCAGAAAAAATAAGATTTTTTCTTCTTCTGCCGCCTTTCATTTTATTTTGTCTGTTTTTTTATTTTCTTCTACTGTATGTATCATGTTGTGTGTTTTTATAAAAAAAATGAATAAATAAATAGAGTGTAAGTTGGGCCCAAATTTTTTATGTTTTGATTCATTTTCCATCTTTGTTAGCTATTGGTTGGAACTATTTAATTGAAAATTTTGGATGATTTTGGACCACCTTTGTCCTTATGTCCTGCCCCTTTCATACTCATCAATTTATAATCAATTAATAGTCAAAATACCAAAAGGAGACAAGTTCTTTCAACTAAACATAAAGATATACAATTGTTTTAACAGTATTTATATCATCAATAGCATTTATAGACTTTAAAACACTCACTACTGTATATAGAACATATTTTGCAATAAGCTCCTTTTTAAATCGTTTTTTAAAGGTTGTTTATGCTGTGCTCCGTTTAAGACCACCAAGAGAGAGTCCAGCATGTTGTTTGAACACCGCTTTATTGTGCCGTGTCACATCTGACAAAAATCATCTGAAGTCATGACTCAACGAGGCTAGCCTGTATAAATAAAGGTTGAATGAATGAATGAATGAATGAATCTTCACTTCTATACCTTTTTACTCCACCATGTAAAACCTAGTGAAGAGTTATACTGACACCTAGTGGATAAACTGTTTTATTGACTCCACACACCGACAAAACTAAACCTCTTCCTGGTTGTTGTTTTTTAAAATGTCCTTCTCCTCTTAAATTGCAACTCCCCTCTCTGTCACAAAACATTTTCTGGAAGTTGATGATTTCGGACATTAAACATTATTCATCGGACAGTGTACAGTGTTACAGTAAAGCGTTCGCCTCCAACGAGATCAGATAAAGGGGTCAAAACAGTTTTTTCTTAAATTTAAATAGCATAAAACTCCACCTTTAAGGCTGAGTTAGACTTTCGCTTTGGTCCGCAGGCTGGAGCGCGCGCGCCGCGCGTGCACTGTGCCGCACGGCGAAATGCGTTCATAGTTTCGCCCCTGTCTTTATGGTTGACGCACGGCGGAGCATGGCAAAGTGCTGTTCTTTTACGGGCCAGCAGGTGGAAGTAGCCTCTACAACATGTGCATATGTTACAAGAAAGGGTGTAGAAGAAGAAATCTACCGTAGAAGAAGAACTGTTTGACGTCACAACACAAATAAAATGGCTTCCCGCTCGCTTCATTCTTGAACTGTCTTTATTAGAGGAGCAAATTATAATAGAACAACAGTTATTGTGTCTTGCAATTTTAATGAGACGAAGAAGACGCAGAAGGAGATGGTATGTTCGGCCATTACACTGTCAGAGACGTACTGGTGGGGAATATAACATGCATGTCTGCACGCCGATTTGATGACCTGCTACATCGTATTTCGCCTTTCATACGACATGGAAGGACCCACAGCAGCCCTGTGACATTACCCGAGCGTTTGGCAGTGACTTTAAGAATCCTGGCTTCAGGTAGCAGCCAGAAGTGTAGCAGCCAGCTACAAACTTGGTGCAACTACGGTTTCCCTGATAGTCTCTGAGGTGTGCCAAGCTATATTGTATATTGCTATATGTATTTGAATGTTAAATGATTTTAAATAAAATGAAACTACATTGAAATATCCACTTCAGCTTTCCGTCTGTTTTGTTTGCATATTGTATTTACAAAGCCACTAACAGTTGTATTACATAAAACTTGGTATGAAAGACTTTTTTATAACTGTAAGAACATTAGATGTTAGAATTATTTGGAAATGTTACAGGTCCCGAGTGTCAGGACTGCTGCAACAGTGATGACACACCATCTGAAGAATAATGAAATTAGGAGTCAAAGATGACGACCATTGTTTTGCCGTTTAGCTCCAGAAAGCATGTTTATTTATAGGATTTGTTAACAAACCAATATTTTACAGTGTACCTGTATGGTATTAATGATTTACAAACCCGGTTTCCTTCTTTTACCAGTGTTACAGTAATTAACCTTTTCACATTTTCACCCTTCACTTAGATGAAGACAATATGTCAAATACTGCATCTAGCTCTATATTTACTTAACAAACCAATATTTTACAGTGTACCTGTATGGTATCAATGATTTACAAACCTGGTTTCCTTCTTTTACCAGTGTTACAGTAATTAACCTTTTCACATTTTCACCCTTCACTTAGATGAAGACAATATGTCAAATACTGCATCTAGCTCTATATTTACTGATAAGCATTTAAAATGTACACTGACTTTAACTGAACACCGATCAAAATAAAATGACAAGACTTACAAAACAAATGCAGAATCTAACCTTGTTCCACCTTTAACCTCAGTTCCCACACTTGGTCTGAATATCATTCAAACAAAACAAAGTGATCCTCAACCCGGAGTTAGTAAGATATCAAATCCTTCTATTCACTTTCCCGCGAGACCTTCCCAACGTGAGCTGGCATCCTGCCAGATTTAACGTGACTATTTACTTGCAACTACTGCACAGAAACCGCCACACAGTGATATGTGCTGTTCACATAAGAGGTAAACATCTTACATTGTAGTTGTGATGTGTTTTCACCATGTACTGACCTGAAGAATAATGAAATTAGGAGTCAAAGATGACGACCATTGTTTTGCCGTTTAGCTCCAGAAAGCATGTGAAGTCCGTCCCCAAAACCAACCTGGAAGCAACGCACCCCCCCAAAACAAAGGTTCCGCTTCGTCATCACCGCTCCTCAGAAAAACACTATAAAAATGCAGGCATATTAACTTGCCGAATCGCAAACAAAATATAACATATATTTGAAAATAGGATCAGCTGCACATGGAAATACTTTACATTCATAAGAAAACCAAATATTGTGGTGACATTTTCAGGTGCACCACACGCTCCCCAACTTAAAAGGTGGCTCCCGACACTTTAACGCCAGTGATAACATTTCACAAAATATTAACAACTTGGTTCTTGTCACAGGAACCTCACTCAAAAGAACCTTTCCCTTCAGTGTACACATCTCAGTATACCAAATTATAAGGCACTCCAAAAGGCATTGTCGTTGCATAAGGCACAGTCTGTTGAGTATAAAATTGCTCTTGTACAGGTTGCATTACCCATAATGGTGAAGCCTGTAGCCCACACATGACCCCTTGTGGCTGATAGGAGGGCTGACCCATAGTGTTGTAGGTGAATGTCTGAGGTGGTCTCCTTGCTCGAGTAGACCTCCTGAGAAATTCCTCCTGAGTTGGTACTTGCTCCTCTTGCTCAATTTCAGGTTCAACCTGTTCAGTGTCTCTTCCCAGTTCTTGTTCTCTCTGTGCATCATCCGTTTCACCGTTTTGGACCAGTTCATTTTCAGCTGGATGCTGAAAATGTTCATCTACAGTGCTCAGTTGAGAGTCCCTCTGTTGGTCCACGGGTGTGAAAACTTGGCTCGACACTGGATGAGTTTGGGTGGCTGGTTCCTGTAATCTTGTTGACGCAGGTACTCTGAGCCAATAACGCATTCTGGAGTCACTCTCAGAATCTGATGAGTCGCTGTCTCGATTACTTTGGCTTGGAGTAACCCGGTGGCCTCTGACTCTGCTCTTGGTGGGTGCTTTATCTTTTCTGTGATCAACAGTTAAAGGTAAGTCATTCACCAGGTGCAGCAGATTTCTGTGGAGGACCCTGGTATTCTGGGCATTGTTCTCAGGACATACTTTGTAGATGGGGCTGTCATTGATCTGCTCTTTGACAATGTACACAGTCTGCTCCCAATATGACCTGAGCTTTCCAGGTCCGCCCTTTTCTCTCAGGTTGCGAACTAACACTCGATCACCAGGCTCCAAGACAACTCCTCTCACATGTTGGTCATAGTGTTTCTTTCCACGAGCGCTCGATTGCTGGCTGTTGTTGTTAGCAATACGATAAGCCTCTTTCATCCTCCTTGCCCACTCTTGAACATATCCATATGGTGTTTCACTGTCCTCCTCTGTGTTGAGTCCAAACATGAGGTCCACGGGCAAGCGGGGATGCTGTCCAAACATTAAGAAATGTGGGGCAAACCCTGTGGCCTCATGTTTTGTGCAATTATATGCATGGACAACTTGGGGCAGAAAGTCTTTCCAGTTATCCTTTTCTGCCTCCTCAAGAGTTCTCAGCATTTGTAGTAGGGTGCGATTAAATCTCTCTGCAGGATTTCCCTGTGGGTGGTATGGTGTTGTACGTGAGTGACTGACACCTGACAGCTGCTGTAGTCCCCTAAACAGTGAGTTTTCAAATTCACGGCCCTGGTCGTGATGTAGTCTAGCAGGGTACCCAAAACGAGGAATAAAATCGTTGTATAGTTTCTCTGCAGCAGTTTTGGCTGACTTGTTTCTGGTTGGCCACGCCTGAGCGAACCGTGTAAAGTGGTCAACTGCAACAAGGATGTATTCGTAACCACCTCTGCTCTTTTCTAGATGCATAAAGTCAATGGATACTAGCTCCATGGGTGCACTGGAACTGATGCTCCCCATGGGTGCCCTAATGTGTGTGGTGGGTTTCTTTTGTTTTATACAGGGACATTGTCTCGTCACATAAGCTTCAATGTCCTTCTTCATAAAGGGCCAGTAGAAGCGATCTCGGGCCAGGTTGATAACTCTTTCAGCACCGAGGTGACCCATGTCATTATGAAGGAGTTTCAGCACCAAGGGCCTGTACTCTGCAGGCAGTACAAGCTGTTTTCTACCCCCAGCTTCTCTGTAAAGTAGCTCATTCTCCATCTTAAGTTTCCCCCACTCACGCATTAACCTCCGCACTAACCCATCTGCATTTTGTCTGTCTCTGTCGGTTAGTGTGGGTTTGGTCTCTTTTAACCTGAGGAGTTCTTTAATTGTCGTGTCTTGTCGTTGTGCTCTCACTAGCTCTTCATGGCTAATGCTAGATAAGGCTGGTGCGTCTGGCCTAGTGTCCGACCCAATGTCTTGAGCCAGGTTTAAGGCAGCTACATAGGCAACATCACTCTTCTTTGCTACCTCACTCCCTTCCCATGTTGCACAAACAATGTCTCGGCTAAGCTCCTCTGTACATTCTCCAACATAACTGTCAATGTCCAGCGGAAGGCGTGACAAAGTGTCAGCGTCCACATTAACTCTACCAGGTCGGTACTTGATGTTAAACCGGAAATCTGCAAGCTCTCCTACCCACCTATGTCCTGTCGCATTTAACTTTGCAGTGCTCATTACATATGTCAAGGGATTATTGTCGGTATACACTGTGAACTCTGGGGCATAAAATAAATAATCCCTGAACTTCTCACAAATGGCCCATTTAAGAGCCAGGAACTCTAGCTTACCGGAATGTAAACAATAGTTTTTTTCAGCTGGGGTCAGAGTTCTTGAGCCATACGCTATGATTTTTAATTTTCCCCCCTGCCTCTGATACAACACAGCCCCAAGCCCTTTCTCACATGCGTCAGTATGTAGAACAAAGGGTAGTTCGAAGTCGGGGTAGGCAAGCACAGGTGGGTCGGACAGAGTGTCAATGAGCTGCCTTAGGATGTGGTCATGCTCACCTGTCCAGCTGATAGGAGCCCTTGAGGGCAGCTGAGCACTTCGGGTTTTCTTGGGCTTGGTCTGAGTGTTTTCAGGACTCCCTTTGACTTGTAGGAGGCTGTACAAAGGTTTAGCAATCCTGGAAAAATCTTGAATGTAGGCCCGATAATAACTTAAAAACCCAAGCAGTTTTCTTAACTCACCCACGTTCGTTGGCGTCTTCTGACTGAGTGACTTGACAGCTTCATAGTCCTTGGGATCGATTCGGACCCCCTTTTCTGAAACCAGCCTACCCACATATCTGACCTCTGCTTTGAACAGTTCACATTTGGTTGGGCGAAGCTTAACCCCATGTTGCTGAAGAGCTCTGAGGACCTTGCGCAGCGCCTCAACATGTTCAGTGAACCCCTTTGAATAGCAAAGGATGTCATCCAGATATGGAATGCAACAATCATCACGCAGGGTGTCTAGCATTTCTTCCATACTGCGTTGAAAAGCGGCGGGGGCATTACTGAGACCAAAAGGAATCCTTACCCACTCATATAGCCCCCAGGGTGAGACAAAGGCAGTCATATGGCGTGAACCCTCAGCCATATACCCCTGGTGGTAAGCTTTACCTTGGTCCAGAATGCTGAACCAGCTGTGGCCGCCCAGCGTGTCCAGGAGGTCCCGGATGCGCGGAAGCGGGTGGCGGTCAGGCACGGTCTTCTGATTCAACTGTCTGTAGTCAATGCAAAGTCTTAGCGTGCCATCCCGTTTCCTCACACACACTACAGGCGCAGCAAAGGGTGATTTCGACTTGACTATCCAGCCTTTG
>JBBPBX010022762.1:0-11915 GCA_038048925.1 Garcialebias charrua
CTCTGCAGAGCGGTGGGCCATGTATGTTGTGTCTTTACATCATAATTTGCTGTTGGATTTGTTTAAAGCATCTGTTAATGGAGTGTGTGAGGTGATTAATGATGGCACCTGCTGTACCTTTATACCTGATGCGTCTGCTTCAGATCCACAGGTCAGGGTGACAGCGGCCCTGCGCCATCTGAGGGAGCTTCAGAAGCATCAGACGGAGGAGGCGCATACAGGGCTGTGGCATGTACTGTCTTGGTTCACGAGAGGGTCATGGCAACAGGTGTTAGTTAAGCTTTTGGCCTTGCCACTAGCTATTTTGGTTCTGTTCTGCCTATTTATGGGGTGTGTGACACCTTGTGCACGGGCAAAAGTCTCGAGGATGATTGCTTCCAGGGAAATGGAGGATGTTGGGACGGCGTTTCCCTTGGTGCAGGCGGGGTCCACACCGTCGCCTGCCGCACAAACTCACCTGTATTTGGCAGACAACAGATACCTGTAGTAGTGGGGAGTGTTTGAGTGTGGAATGGAAGAGTGTTGCTTTTGTCCTGATTATATTATTTCTCTGATGATCTTGCTGTTTGGAGGGGGTTTCATGTTTTCATCTTGTTTTTCGGGTTTAATGATGGAGTCAGTTTGGGGTTAGTCGGGATGGTTGGTTCTGGGGTCAGATGGAGGTCAGGCGCAGTTCGCTGCTGGGTGAAGGAGCTCTCAGGTATTCGGCGGAGTCCAGATACCTGTAGAGTGGATGGGGAACTCGGGGGTGGACCCCAGCTGGGGAGTTGGAGCGAAGAGGGGTACTGCATTTATCATTTTATCCTTGAGTAGGTTAGGCCACTACGGCTTTCAACGGTTGATTATTGTTTTTGTGTTTAGATGATGTTTAGTTTTGGAGTCGGATGGAGGTTTGGACTAGGGTTAGTTGATTTTGGTGGTTTGATTACTTAATTTTTTATTTTTCTTGTTGTGGGTGGTTTTCCTTCGCTGGTGTGTTGGGATGGGGTTCCTCTGCGGGGGCCCCTGGTGCTCTGCTGGTGGTTGCGGCCTATCTTTGATAGGCCGAGAGAGGGAGATGAAGGATAAATCACTGTTATACACGTTATTATGATTAAACCTATATTATTCACATGATCAAACCTATAGTAGATGTGTTTCTATTCACAAATGTGTTTCATGTAACCACAACGGTTTATACATGTTCAGGTGTGCCAGTATTAAACTCGTTTAACCAGAGCTGCTGGACCAGGCCTCAACCCACGGGCCACCTCTTTGAAGCAAACCAGAGCTGCACACAACACATTCCAAGGGGGGAGGACACACGTGCAGCAAAAACATCTTTAGTATACCACACACATCAGAAATACATGTAGTTATGCTCAATACACAGGCTCACACTTAGTTAATCACACACAAGGTGCACAGGACAATAACTTGTTTAAACTTAAGCAAAACTCGTTTAAATCTAGAACTGCTCCTCTGAATTGGCACAAACAAAGAAGCACACAAACTGATAAAGGTCAGGAAGCAGAGACCTTGAGCAGGATCATAAATCTCGTTGCTAAGGCAACTATCAGGTTTAACCAATGGGACAACAGCATTATCCCAAAACAATTTATGGTACCACATAACATCACGTATCAACAGGAGACTTGAGGCATTCCTGGAGCGACTTCACGGCGAGAGGTTCGATCCAGCAGCTTGGTTCGTGTGCACATGAATTGACCTAATGCCCATTTTCTGTTCAACCTGTTTTAAACCTGTGTCTTAATCAATAAACCTTACTTTTCTCAAGAGACGCCTGGTCATTTCCGAACACCTTTAAACTGAAATCCCTTCAAACCAAAGGGATGCTTTTTTCAAATAGGAAGTCGGTCCCAGTTCTTCCTCTGATTTTATCCTCAAATGGTGTCCCTATGAGTTTGTTGATTCCTATAAATATTTGGGTATCATGGTCGATTCGCATCTCTCTTTTAAACTCCATGTGGAAAACCTAGTAAAGAAACTGAAAGTTAAACTGGGTTTCTTTTTCAGAAACAGATCATGTCTAACACTGAATGTTAGGAAACGCCTTGTATCTGTGACTTTCCTTCCCTCCATTGATTACGGTGACATTCTCTACATGAATGCTCCTACAAGCACCCTGCAGATGTTGGATGTTGTCTATCATGGTGCACTAAGATTCATAACTGGCTGTGATTATCGTACCCACCACTGCACCCTGTATTCACTGGTTAACTGGACATCATTAACCTCACGCAGACTCTTCCACTGGTACATTTTCATATTTAAATCACTTCTTGGTCTGCTGCCTTTATACATCTCCTCCTACACGTCTTTGCATGAGTGCATCTACAGCGTGCGTTCTCAGGACATGATTACCTGCAGTGTTCCGTCAGTGAGAACTGAACTTGGCAAAAGGGCCTTCTCCTACTTCCTGGAATATCTGACAAAAACATCTGAAGCTCTCGACCTTGACCTCTCTAAATGGTTTTAAGAATCTGTTGGAATCCTGGCAAAAACCAATGCAGACATGTTCCTGTTTTTGATTTTCTACATCTGCCTTATAATCAGTCTGTTTTGCTACTTTGACATCTTTGTTTTAACTTGTTAAAAAAACTGTATACCTCTCTTATGTTTGTCTATTGTTGAAAGTCCAAGGAAAATCTACTGTTGCTGTTGTCATCATTCTTTGTTTGTAGCCAGGTCTTTCTTGTAAATGAGTCCTCAGGGCTCAGTGGGATTAACCTGCCTAAATAAAGGTTGAATGAATACAGGTTAGTCTCACTGAGTCAGGAGGACTCATTTACAAGAGAGACTTGTTTTAAACAAAGAACACAGATGAAGTACAGACAACAGTAGTAAAAAGTATATAAAATGAAAAGTAAATTAAAAAAGATATAAATTAAACCAAAACAGCTATATTTATATTAGATCTAGATTATTAGTATTACATAGTCTTACATAGTATTAGTATTACATAAATTATTTTAATACCTGGCTTATTTACATAATGACTTTAATTGCTGGAAATACAAATTTCTCCTTGTTATAAGTACTTGTGCTTTAGATGTGCTCGTGTAGACTTTTTGAGCCTTTAGCTTGTACTAACACTACATTTCCAGCAGGGGTCTTCCCATTGTCATGGACATGGCTTCATGTGAAACATCCCTGTGAATCAAAGGTTTGTGTGCCACCTTGGTTTTAACGTGTGGGGCAAGACAGAAAGATTGACAATACTCCTGCCTTTTAATTCTCATGTCAATAATCTTTATCTCCATCACTGGCATAACGATCTTCCTCACGTTTGTTCCCATCATCATTATCATCATAACTCTCATCCCCCCCACCCAAACCCACTCTTTCCCACCGCCTTCATCCTCCCCTCCATCCCTCTTTCATCTGCAGCTCCCTCTGTTGATCAAAATGCATCTGATCTCATCAAAGCAGACCTTCTGCTCATTCAAGTCTCAGCAGACACCCAGTCTTCTTTACTAAGCACTATTTTACATTCATGTTTAAATACCATGGATGGGATAGAATATCTTGTAGACTTTGGTTTTGTGTGGTCCTGCTGCCTGGGGTTATTTTTATTATTTTTATACTTTCAGACCAGATCATGTTTGAAATGTAAAAATTTAAGAGGGAAATTAAAGAGTGAAGCCATCACTTCAAATCAGACAGGAATGTGTATTTGAATATTCTTGTTGTTTCTATTAATTCCGGCATATAGTGAAGTTTGAGCTGCGTTTCTTCTCTTGAAATCTCAATAAATTGTCCTCTGAAGTTATGTTGTGCTTTCTCCCACTCCATACCTTCACTTTATGAACATTTTTATGGCAGAACAAAAGCGATTGGATCTTGTATTGGATGAAAACGGTGATATTCCACCTCCTTTATAAAGTGTTGGCAACGTGATTGCACACGGTTTGTGGTTGCTGGTCCGACTACTGTCAGAGCTGCAGAGAAGCTGGCTCGAGTCGAGGGACTCGGGGAGCTGGAAAAGCAGGTCTGGATAATGGAGTACAGTAGTGACTCTCTCTAAACATCACCATCTGTCTGTTTTTGGCTGAAAAAAACGTGGAGCGATTAAATTAATCCGGTGCGTAATTTGGCGAAGATCGATATTTCACGATTGTTTGATTTTAAATGGACTTTATAAAGAAAAGGAGTACTGTAGTCTCCAACCTCGCGAGGTAATATTAAGAGGATTTCTGAACTCTACAATGACAGTAGGGACACAAAACATATATTTTATTGTGTTCTCTCGTTTGATTTTATTATTATTTGTTGTAAACGTATTGTAACCTTTAATGCGGTTTAAAACAGACTGAACGGTGCGTCGGTGCGTAAATGGCGCACGACTCCAGTCCGGGTTTTCCATGCGAGGCGCGCCGGAGCCCTGGAGGTGGATGAGCTGCTGGAGCCTGCTCTCTCTCTCTCTCGTGCCATGCTGGGCCACAGACACAGCTACAGATCACTGAGAACCGGGATGGAGAAGAGGCGGAGGGAGGAAGGAGGAAAAGTTCCGTTTCAAACAGAGAAACTTTGGACATGACGCCTCACTGACGCACCAGTTTCGCACCACAGCCACTCCGGCTCTTGGAAAAACAACAAGCCTGCTCTCCCGTTGAATCTATTTCTCACCTCGCAGCTTGTGTTTTTCTTCCCTTCTTATATATTTTTTTTTAAATTTATTTATCTTTCTGCGCGCAGGGCTGCTCGGGGCTTGCTGTCACTGCGCGTTAAGATGCTGGAGTGACCATGGCTGCGCAAGTGGCACCGGTTCCGACCAGAACTAACAACAAAACCCAGAAATTATCCGGCGCTTTGGGTCCGGAGCTCAACTCTGGGAGATCCGAGCGAGGAGGGAGCGCGCAGCGGACTGGACCCATGCTGCAGGGCGCCGGGGATGGGAACAATGTAGACCACCACCACCGGAACGAGCTCAGCATGATGGTCCATTCAACTTCCACTCACGTGGGTCCGGACGGCCACGACAAGGCCGGGAATAACCTCTCAACAAACTCGAACACTTCCATGGAGACGGGTCTGATGATGGCGAACCACAAGCTGAAGCGCGCGGGGAGCGCGGAGCCCCCGCAGTCTCATCCGGCGCATCCAGGTCAGTTTGCGCCACACCAGCAGCGACAGATGCAAAGTAACAGCAACAACGGGCAGCCCCCCCGCGGGGACAGAAGTATGGATCAGCAGCACCACGGCGGGAAGGAGAACCTGCTGGGACAGGAGGACGCGCGCGGGAAAGGTGACGGGGAGCTCACCTGTAAACCCTCTGAGAGGATGATGAGCTCCAACCTGAACTCTGAGTTCAACAACAACTATTATCCTCCAAGGCCGTGTTATGAGCAACATGGCGGGCAGCAGCCAGGCACTGGGATGGGGGTGACCCACTCCTCACAGAACAGCATGGAGAACTCCCATGAAGCAGCAGGGTACCACAACAGCCAGTATGGCCAGTATCCAGCATACCGCGCGGGCTATGGCGGCGGGGCCTACGGGATGATGGACCCCTCTGGGTGCAGGCAGCCAGGTAATATGATGATGGGGAGCAACTCCTCAGCAACCCATAAGTCTCCCCTGGGAGCTGCCTCTGGTGGTTTTCAGAGGTACCCAGGACAAACTCAGCAGCAGCAACAGCAGCAGCAGCATCCTTCAGGGGCCACACCGACCCTCAACCAGCTGCTGACATCCCCCAGCCCCATGATGCGCGGCTATGGAGGGGCCTATCAAGACTATAGTGGCCCCACACCCCAGCAGCAAGCCATGGGCCTAGGCAAAGACGTGGGGCCCCAATATGGAGCCACCTCTGCGCACTGGGGAGGGCAGCAGAGGAGCCACCCTTCAATGAACCCAGGAAACGGTGGACAAGGCCTCAGCAGGGCGCAGGTGAGTCCTGGACACTTCAGACAGGTGAACTTCAGCATCACCTGCACGCGCACAGAGCGCCTCGGCTCGGGGTTATGTTTAGATTCCAGGTGCAAAAGATGTTCAAACTGAAATTCTATAAAAACTGAAATATTTAGGATGCACACTGTTTATCCTGTTCAGACTGAAGTTGTTTAATAACAACTGCAGAATAAATTCCTCTCTGCCAACGTGCTCTCGAGCACGCTGCAAAACTTCTGTTTAAAACGAGTCAAAATCCATAAACACTTAGAATAAACAGCTGTATTTAAATTAGGGATGCACCGATCCACATTTCTCACTTCCGATCCGATACCGATACTTATTAACTCAGTATCGACCGATACCGATACTTTCCCGATCCGATACTGTTCAGGTATTTGACTCTGTATAATGGAACTTTTGCACCCAAACTATTCATTTTAACATTGTGTGAGATAAACCCAATGAAGACACTCTTAAGCCTTACAATAGGGAACCCCCTATTGTAAGGCTTAAGAGTGTCTTCATTGGGTTTATCTCAGACAATGTTAAGAAGGGCAGTCACAGAATGTGATTGAACACAAGTGCTCTTTGAAACTGGATCGGAAAAGTATCGGCAGGTTTGATCCGATACCCGATACTTAAATAATGCTGGTATCGGATACCGATACCGATACTGGATCGGATCTGCCCCATCCCTAATTTAAATAAGCATTTATTATTTTGTTTTTCTGTTCTGGATGTGATTCTGTCCGTGCGCTCTGAGCCGGAGCGCTCCTCCTGCGCCTCCTTTCTCCTCCTCATCACGCAGCTCGGCTCATGTTTGAATAGTGGAGGTAAACTGGCTGCTTCACACTGACACCCAGACTGCCATCTGATTGGCTCCCCTTGGCCCTGCTGGGCAGATTGCGTTCAGGAAAAAAAGAGGAGGCTTCTTGCTGTAGTGATGCTGACGCGTGGGAATATGAGAGTTGGAGGCCATCCAGCTCAGTAATGGATGTTTTATGAAGGTTAACATTTCTGATATTCTCATTTGTGCTCGCTCTACAATGCTGTTAGGGTCTCAAAAGAAATATATATAAAAACTGAAAGTAAATTTATAGTTTTGATATTTTATTTTGGTGATTTTTATTTTTACGCATTTCTGCAATATAGTGAGGTCTTATGGATAAACACAAAAACTCACATTTCCTCTCTTGTTTCCAATTAGTTTTACACGCTAATCCCTGACTTTCACTGTTAGCTTGGATTAAATGCATGGGAAGGAAACAAATGCAACACATTATTTGGGTACCGTATTATCCGGTGTATAGGTCACACCTTTTTATGTTTTTTTTTCAAGGCCTGCGACCTATACACCTGTGCGACCTATATATGGCTTGTTATCACTTTTGGCGAATTTAAAAAAAAAATCCAGCTCATTTCACAATTACGTTCATTTATTAAGGAAAAGTTCAGCTCAGACACATATTTGCTATAATTTTTATCAAACAAATAATTGTTTTTAAGTGTTAATCTTCTTAAAAGCCTTGCTGTGCGCTCCTGTGGCAGACATTTGCAGCAGAGCTAAACGTAGGTGCGACCTATACACCGGTGCAACCTATCTAGGGATTTTTACAATCTATTGGTGATAATTGGACAATGCGACCTATACACCAGAAAATACGGTATTCCTATTTCTGTTTTGATGGGTAGATTCCTTAAATAACCCCCAAACTCTGATGCAACACTGTCAACAGCATCCAGACTGACAAGCAGGTGTGTGTGTGTGTGTGTGTGTGTATTGGGGGGGGGGGGCTGCTTCAGAACTCAAAAGCAAAGCATCACAGTGATTTCTTCACAAGAGCCATTATTCTGCAGTTGTTTTGGTTGCACCGAATTATGCGCACTGCTGGATGGCACATCTGGACGACTCGAGGGTATGGAGGTTGAGCGTATAGCTTAGTCTATCTGGCTCCTGCAAAACAAAAGCAGTTTATTAGACTGCATTGTCGCAATCAAAGGCTATTTGTGCTTCTGAAGAAACGAGGGGAACGCTTCAGCGTGGGAGGCTCTGCTGTTAAACTGATTGTATGAAACGATGCTAAGATGTCACCCAAACACACCTGATTGTTAAGCCAATGGGTCGATTTGCTTTTGATAATCTCAGAGACACAGGGTCTCGTTTCGAAAGGCATGTTTCAAACAAACTAATGTAACAATTTAGTTCCACATTTTTAACTGTACAGGTAGTCCCCGACTTACGAGCGAGTTCCGTTCCTGCGAGGCTCTCGTAAGACGAAAATTCGTACGTCGGAACACGAAACACGTGTTCTTGTAAGTCCGGATTTCCGGTTATAAGTCGGAAAATGTTCATACTAGTTCATAAACATACTAGTTCATAAACATACTACTGTAGTTCATAAACATACTAGTTCATAAACATGCTCAGAAACTTGTTTCCAAATGGTTAGCTAACACACTTTCATCTAAAAAACACATAAAAGTGCTGTATTTTTTATATGTTCTTTACAAATTTACTGCTCGTTCGCTAGCTCGTAAGTCCGGAACCTCGTAGGTAAGAGCGCTCGTAAGTCGGGGACTACCTGTAAATAGTTTAAGAGCTAAATGTAGTCAGTATTTAGTGCAGATAATTCAAAGCAACCAAGTCTGGATACAAAAGCGCTCGACTTCTGTTTCTTCCTGCACATTTCCTTTACGTGAAGAAGTGCAGCTCTTCTTCTCGACTCTGTTCCAACATTTCAGCAGCAGTGTGTATTCGCGCTACAAAACAGCCCATGTTTAATTCATATTTGGAGCGACGGCGCTGCTCTCCTGCGCCTGTGACAGGCTGTGTGAAAGAGCCTGAGCGGTGTAGTGCATAATACTGCTTCCAAATTGGCCCAGTGATATGACTGCGCTTTCACTTCAGAGGGCGTTTGGTCGAAGCGCGCCTCTGTCACCTGTTGGCACAGTTTCCCCTCTTTCAAATTCAATTTCCCTCCCTAGCGCTCCTCTTCAGGAGCAAGCTGGGAGCGACTCAAGCGTACCCCATTTACACTGAAGCCCCCCCCCCTCCCTGACACTCACTTCTCCAGCCACTAACCATCACAACAGAATTACTCTGCATCTCTTTTTTGTGTGCACATCCTCATGGATGGGTTAACATATTTTAAATTGGGTTTCGGTGCTTTCAGAATGACAGCATTTCAAGTAACGGTGCCCTATTTGGAAAACTGCAACGTTCTGCTTTTTAATACAGGTGGTCTCCGAGTTACGAACGAGTTCCGTTCCTACGCCGTAAGTCGGAAAATACGTCCAAACGGCACCTCATACATACAGTACTGTATTTTTACCAAGCACTTAGCCTATCCTAACACATTACCCTACATAATTATCAAAAAACACATACATTTCAGAGCCATAATGAAGGAAAAAAAGAGTTAATTTCCTACTCGGGACTGGTGGTGAAGCCATTTCCTTGTTCCTCCCTCCCTCCACCGGATTCCCCATTCGTTTACGTTGTAAAACCGCCATGCATAAAACAGCTACTTTTCCACAGCTGCTGCGTGCCCAGCTCATGTATCCGAAAGCAGCAACCTCTGATCGGACACGGTCCGTCGAAAGCCGGCTGTCTGTCCAGCTTGCTCCAACAAGTTTTGTAGCATCCGCAGCTAACCAAAAACTGCCGGAAACTGCCGGAAATTGCGTAAATCAGCTTCAAAATAATAATAATAATAATACTTTATTTATAAAGCCATTTAAAACAACCACAGCTGCAACAAAGTGCTGTACACATGAAATCAAGAACACATAAAATAAGATTTTTCAATTTTTCAACAAAAATAAATAAAATTCATGAGATGCGTGACGTAACCCCGAAACGTCGTAATCCGAGGACTACCTTTATTTATTTGTCTATAAGTTGCTTTAAATCTGGACATCTTTCTCCGCTTTTCTTTCCCGTGCACCTATAGCAATAATATAACAGCGGCATATGTGCACTCTTAATGACTTAATTCAGCTTACATCACAAATGAAACATTTCACCTCACATCTTCCGAGCATCCGTCTGTTCTGAGCTAATCAGAGCAAACACGCACAAAACAGTGAAAGTAATGATTAGATAATAATGAGGGTTTTTGTGAGACAGAAATGATATTGCTCAGATAATTACAACGGCAACTGTTTAAAAAAATCTGACCTAATAAAATAAAAATGAATGAACGTCTGCTAATTTATTCCACTCAGTGTATTTATTATATTTATATATATATTTTTTTTGCTGCTGATCCATTTTAAAACAGAATTGGAATCAAAGCTCGGTGGGGCTGCATATCAAAGACTCGACCCAGTCCAAATCCTTGGTAATGTGCTTACCTTGAAATGATCCCTGCTCGCGGTGCTCTCCGGCGCATACTGTTTACATTTCTCTCTTATGAATTATTAGTGTGATATGAACAAAGACTTTATAATGGGAGCGATGCATCAATGTCACTTTGTATTATGCAGCTATCTCAGGGAGCCTCGTGCATAGTGATGGGCTGGACTGTGGCTGCTGGAATTTAATTCATGCATCATGATCTGCATCAGACGGACAGTCCGTGGGCTCTGGTCAGGAAATGAGCCTCTAGGTTGATGTCTGGGTGCTTCACTTTATTTTTGGAGATGCCTTCTTTGAGATTTTCTGTTGTTTTTTTTCTCCATCAGCATCAGGCGGTTGAGCCACAGCTCCTCCCTTCTCACATTGTATCTCCTGCTCACCCCCCACCCCCACCCCCACGAGGCATTTGTTTACGTTTTGTTTACACCTCTGTCTTGCGCGAGCCAGCGCCTTGCTGATTAGCAACACTAGAATGAAATTTTAATTTGCTCTGTTGCGTTCGATAAGGGGTCTGCGCTGCGTTTTCCATCTTCTTTGAATGAAACGGGGAGTCTGTGCAGGTAATTGGCAGGCTGGGGTTAGCCATGGTCTGCCTGTGCATTCCACAAAACACCAATTAATTCAGTTTAAAAAAAAAAGACTAGAATAGAAAGTAACTGTCCAGATGCATCACTGGATGTATGCTTGTGTTTTATTAGCTGGCTGATAAACTAATTGTATTTCCATGTAAATATATCTGGCTACACTGTGCACTCATATCTTCCCCCCGGAGTCAAATGTTGGTGTGTAAACGCCCTGAAGGGAGAATTTAATTACTTCTAGCGGGCGTTGATTTTGTGTCAGCTGTTTTTCTAGCACTGAACTATTTGTGTCCGAAGGGGCGGGGAGGTGGAAAAATAATGACCAAAGCCATTTGGGGGGTAAATAAACAAAAAAAAAAAAGTTCAAATGGGAAAATTGACGTTTATTCAATAGTTAGATTGTTTGGATTTGATTGTCATTTCTGTTTTATTTCTTAATCTTAATTATAATTGGGTCTGTGCGTTATATAGATTTTATTGTTTTTACAACGCATTGTCAGTGTGACGTAGAAGATGGTGATGACAGAAAAGTGGGAGGAGTCAGTTTATTGTAACTCATATCGTCATAATATTCAACTTTAATGTCACGTTTTCAAAATGTTATGCAGCCCTTGTGGGATCCTACTACCACCAAATGTCCAAATATCTCACAAGCCACTGGACAAGTTTTAATAAAACTCTGAGGATGTAGTCATTGGATTTATATCCGTTTATATTTTGGAGCCAACTCAAAATGGCTACCGCACCATACCTGACCTTAGAAAACACAAAGTGGCTTTCATTCAGTCCACATTTAAAAATCTGGTATGGTTGTAGTCTAGTCGTTCACAAGAATATTTCAAATGCTGTTTATTCTGTAAGATTGTTGATGAAAACGTAAGCATTAACTGTTGGAGTTAATCCTGTTTGTTATTGGAATACCTCATGACTGGAAGGATTTAAATGAAACTTTCAGAAGGTAATCATGGAACATACCGGTACACCTACAACTGATTACTTATTGGAGTCAGTTCAGCTGCCACAGCTAATCAAAATTAATCAACACAAAAAAGTCTATGGCTCTACGATGGAGTATTAGGGCC